>WNWK01003914.1:0-152704 GCA_009830355.1 Cherax destructor
TATATATATATATACATATATATACATATAATATATATATATAATATATATATATATATATATATATATATATATATATATATATATACAGTGGACCCTCGCTATTCGAACATTCTTCATTCCAGAATGCTGTTACCAAACGAATTTATTCCCATAAGGAATGATGTAAATTAGATTAGTCCATTTCAGACCCCCAAAATACACTTATAAAAGCACTTACAATAATAAACTTTCATAAAAGAGCGAGTTTGGAGTGTTCGAATAGCGAGGGTCCATTGTATATTATATATATATATATATATATATATATATATATATATATATATATATATAATACAAAAAGATCACAGTAAACAGGTGATATCAAAATATGCAAGACAACCACTATGAAAATAGAAGAATTCCAAGTGTTTCGTGACTACTACATTGTCAAGGAACTATGTTCCTTGACAATGTGATAGTCACGAACTTGGAATTCTTCTATTTTCATAGTGGTTGTCTTTCATATATATATATATATATATATATATATATATATATATATATATATATATATATATATATATATATATAGGGGAAGTGGAATATTCAAATGGCTTCAGAAAGAAATCCAAATATTCTTCCTTGAAGTCTTTTTATCCACTTCTCCGAGGCTATGGGTCCACAATTTGCACCAGAGGTGGACCCCATCCTATATATATATATATATATATATATATATATATATATATATATATATATATATATATATATATATATATATATATATATATATATCTGTCATTTTCCCTGTTCCCTGTTTTCTACTGCTCCTATTCCACTGGTTCCTCCTGCTGTTCCTCTTCCTCCAACACCACCTGTTCCAGTCCTTTCTCCTCCTCCTCCTCTTCTTCCTCTTCCTCCTCTTCCCAATCACACTCTCGGCAGCATGACAAGTAAAAATGAACCGCTATTTGGATCATGGGCAATCCTCGATGTTTTTCTGTGTCAGGAACCCTGATGACTGCCATGGTTCTTCTGCAGGATGGGGAGGAGAGGGAGAGGGAGGGAGGGAGGGGAGGTTTAGGGAGGGGATGAGAGTGGAAGAGGGGAGGGGAAAGGGAAGGGTGACTAGCGAAAGGGGGAGGGTAGATGAGAAAGGAAGGTAAGGGAAAGGAGGGTGGGGAGAGAAAGGAAGATAAGGGGAGTAGGAAAGGGGAGACGGTGAGAGGGAAGGAAACGGAGGATGGGGGGAATGGAGAGAGATGAGTGGGAAGATTAAGAGAGGAGAAAAGGAGAATAGTAATGGGAAATGGGGTAATAAAATATGAAAGGAAAAGGGTGGAAAGGGGAGAAAGCGTGGGATTTTTCCCAAGAGGTAGATGGGGAGAGGAGTATAATGACGAGAAAGAGAAAACAGGAGATGGCGAAGAAGTGAAAGGAGAAAGAGGGCGAGGAGCAGAAAGATGAAAAGAATAGAATACAGATAGAGAACAGGGGGGGGAACAGGAAGATGTAAGAGAAGAATGGGAGGTAGAAAATAGGAAGAGAAGTCAAGTGGGAAGCAAAATAAAAAAAAAAAGAATGGAAAAACAAGGGAGAAAAAGAGGGTAAAAATGAAGAAAATGCTAAGAAGAAAAAACAGAGAGAGAGAGAGAGAGAGAGAGAGAGAGAGAGAGAGAGAGAGAGAGAGAGAGAGAGAGAGAATGAATCATCATATATTACACTGGCAGAATCATCAAAAATATTTACAATACAAATGCATCACTTAAGAATCTCTATTACAAACAGGTTTCTTCAGTCAAATAATGGTGGTGATGATACAGGTAATTTTGAAGGGATCAGTTACACAGCCTTGATAGCAGGTAGTCAGTCCCTCAGCCAGACTTCACTCAATATATCAATTCGAGGAGAGAGAAGCCGTTAATCCATCATCATTGCCCATCAACTGATCAATTCTCGAGGCAAATGTCAATGACGTACTGACATCAATCGTAAAGATGAGAGACTTTCCACTAGATGCATTCACTGGGGCGACGTTCCGCTCTGTGTAGATCGTTTTTACGGTGTAAGTCGCAACTTGATAAAGCTCTACACAGAGATTTTGTCTGGACAAATTAGATTTAGATTTTGTCATCGAAGCGGCGCAAGAGCGTATAGATACATAGGCCTAGGAACTAGCAATGCATGTGGATACATAGGACTAGGAACTAGCAATACATGTGGATGCATAGTCCTAGGAACTAGCAATACATGTGGATACATAGTCCTAGCAATTCATGTGGTTATTTATTTGCAACTTTTAAGGTTCATCTTTTACAGGAAAATTTTGGATTTGTACATAAAATGGTTGGTAAATTATTTACAATAATAATATAACTTGATATATCACTCAGGTTATTATTCTATCTCTATGACAATGACGAATTATTTCCATAAAGAATAGTTGATATTCAATAAATTACGAAGAACATTTCCAGCAGCCTTAAAATTAACTAATAAATAACGAACAATTATTTTATTAAGTTTAGCAGAATGCTATGGTTTGAAGTCTAACATTTTATATGATAAATTGGTTAAGGAATTATGGCAGGCACTATAAGCTTGACTCACAACACAAGCTGGTCTCTCTCTCTCTTCTCTACAATTTTCCGCATCAATGTCAAAGCCACCTTCGAAATTTTTTTCCCTGGGAGACCTGATTACCTGCAAATTCCATTAAGTTCAAGGGAGGCAGAGTTGAAAAGAGTTTAATAAATCATTACTGGGGCAAAATTATGTCTCTAAATCCATTTAAACTTTTTTCTGTCACTCATAAATTCTGGCGACAAGAGGCAAGTTAGGCGTTCCCTTAGATAAATTCTCGTTAGCGCTCGGACGGCCGCCTCACGCCCAGACCCCTGCAGGTTTTACGGTCCTAAACACAATTGTCTGATTGTCCCATCCCATTATATGTGTTAGTTCCCTATGTGTCCTCTCCCATTACATGTGTTAGGTCTCTGTGTGTCGTCGCTCCTTATGTGTAGTCTTCCATGTGTGCTATTTTGGTTTTCTTTTGTGTGTTAAGTCATCTATATGCTAGTATTGTGTGTGTGTGTGTGTGTACTCACCTAGTTGTGGTTGCAGGGGTCGAGACATAGCTCCTGGCCCCGCCTCTTCACTGGCCGCTACTGGGTCACTCTCCCTGCGCCATGAGCTTTATCATACTTCTTCTTAAAGCTGTGTATGGAACCTGCCTCCACTACATCGCTTCCCAAGCTATTCCACTTCCCGACTACTCTGTGACTGAAGAAATACTTCCTAACATCCCTGTGATTCATCTGAGTCTTCAACTTCCAACTGTGTCCCCTTGTTGCTGTGTCCCATCTTTGGAACATTCTGTCTCTATCAACCTTGTCAATTCCTCTCAGTATCTTATATGTCGTTATCATGTCCCCCCTATCTCTCCTGTCCTCCAGTGTCGTCAGGTCGATTTCCCTTAACCTCTCCTCGTAGGACATACCCCTTAGCTCCGGGACTAGTCTTGTTGCAAACCTTTGCACTTTCTCTAGTTTCTTTACGTGCTTGGATAAATGTGGGTTCCAAACTGGTGCTGCATACTCCAGTATGGGCCTAACGTACACAGTGTACAGGGTCCTGAACGATTCTTTATTAAGATGTCGGAATGCTGCTCTTAGGTTTGCTAGGCGCCCGTATGCTGCAGCAGTTATTTGGTTGATGTGCGCCTCAGGAGATATGCCTGGTGTTATGCTCACCCCAAGATCTTTTTCCTTGATTGAAGTTTGTAGTCTCTGGCCCCCTAGACTGTACTCCGTCTGCGGTCTTCTTTGCCCTTCCCCAATCTTCATGACTTTGCACTTGGTTGGGTTGAACTCCAGGAGCCAATTGCTGGACCAGGCTTGCAGCCTATCCAGATCCCTTTGTAGTTCTGCCTGGTCCTCTTCTGATTGAATTCTTCTCATCAACTTCACATCATCTGCAAACAGGGACACTTCGGAGTCTATTCCTTCCGTCATGTCGTTCACAAACACCAGAAACAGCACCGGTCCTAGGACTGACCCTGTGGCACCCCACTCGTCACCGGCGCCCACTCTGACACCTCGCCACGAACCATGACTCGCTGCTGTCTTCCTGACAGGTATTCCTGATCCATTGTAGTGCCTTCCCTGTTATCCCTGCCTGGTCCTCCAGCTTCTGCACTAATCTCTTGTGTGGGACTGTGTCAAACGCCTTCTTACAGTCCAAGAATATGCAATCTACCCACCCCTCTCTCTCTTGTCTTACTGCTGTCACCCTGTCATAGAACTCCAGTAGGTTTGTGACACAGGATTTCCCGTCCCTGAAACCGTGTTGGCCTTCGTTGATAAGCTCATTCCTTTCTAGGTGCTCCACCACTCTTCTCCTGATAATCTTCTCCATGACCTTGCATACTATACATGTCAGTGACACTGGTCTGTAGTTTAGTGCTACGTTTCTGTCTCCTTTTTTAAAAATTGGAACTACATTTGCTGTCTTCCATACCTCTGGTAGTTGCCCTGTTTCGATAGACGTGTTGAAGATTGTTGTTAGGGGTACACATAGCTCCTGCTCCCTCTCTCAGGACCCATGGAGAAATGTTGTCCGGCCCCATCGCCTTTGAGGTATCTAGCTCGCTTAGTAGCCTCTTCACTTCCTCCTCAGTTGTGTTTATCGTGTCCAGCACCTGGTGGTGTACCCTACCTCTCCTCCTTTCTGGAGGCCCTTCTATTTCCTCTGTGAACACCTCTTTGAATCTCATGTTGAGCTCCTCACACACTTCGTGGTCATTTCTTGTGACCTCCCTCCTTCCTTCCTCAGCCTGATCACCTGATCCTTGACTGTTTTGTTCTCCTGATGTGGCTGTACAACAGCTTTGGGTCAGATTTTGCTTTCGCTGCTATGTCATTTTCGTATTGTCTTTGGGCTTCCCTTCTTACCTGTGCATATTCATTTCTGGCTCTACGACTGCTCTCCTTATTCTCCTTTGTCCTTTGCCTTCTATACTTCTTCCATTCCTGGCACACTTGGTTTTGGCTTCCCTGCACCTTTGGGTGAACCATGGGCTCATCCTGGCTTTTCGCTTTTCCTGTTACCCTTGGGTATAAACCTCTCCTCAGCTTCCGTGCAAATTGTTGTCATATATTCCATCATCTCGTTTACCGACTTCCCTGCCAGCTCTCTGTCCCACTGAACTCCGTGCAGGAAGTTCTTCATGCCCACGTAGTCACCTTTCTTGTAGTTTGGCTTCATTTGTGCAGCCCTTCCTGCTTCCCCCTCCACTTGTAACTCTACTATGTAGTCGAAGCTTAGAACCATATGATCACTGGCCCCAAGGTGGCTTTCATGTGTGATGTCCTCAATATCTGCGCTACTCAGGGTGTGTGTGTGTGTGTGTGTGTGTGTGTGTGTGTGTGTGTGTGTGTGTGTGTGTGTGTGTGAAAGAGACTTCTGTGTATGTTACGTAAGTAACATACACAGTACATAAGTAACATACTTTTCAAGCACACTGCTGGTGCCGGTACACTGATGATGCCGGTACACTGATGATGCCGGTACACTGATGGGGCCAGTACACTGATGGTGCCAGTACACTGATGGTGCCATCCCTCTATAGTGCCAGTACAGTGCTAAGTCCAGTAAGCTAATACAGTTTAATTTTCATGACAATTTCTGACTTACTTCATTCCAGGGACACACTGACACTATTAAGTGCCAACTTCTAAGTGCAGAGCAGATTGGTGGTGTCAGGATAAGAGATAAGATGTGGCACTCTTTTATCACGTGGAATTTATTTCTGCTACTACGTATACTATGCCCCCACGTACATAGTGCAATGAGCACAGTGTCACGTTACATAGTGCCACGTACACAGTGCCACGTACACAATGCCACGTACACAATGCCACGTACACAGTGCTACATACATAGTGCTACGTACATAGTGCCACGTACACAGTGCTACATACATAGTGCTACGTACATAGTGCCACGTGCACGGACATATTGTGAAGACCTTGTCTTGTGATCTTACTTTTTATGTCTTTCTGAAGACAATTATTTCTGAGTTTTTTTTTTTTTAATTTCTCTCTCTCTTTCAAATCCTCCTCCTCTTTCCTCACCACTTCTTCCTTTTCCTCCTTAACCAGCCCTTCTTCCTTCTCCTCCTGTTCTGTTCTTCCTTAACCAACCCGACTTTTCCTCATCTTCCTCAACAAACCCTTCTCCTCTTCTTCCTTTCCCTTCTTCACTCCTTCAGTGACTTTCCCTATCAGGTACATGTCTTCCTTCCTGCTGGACACTGTCTTTCTGCGTGTCCTCCTGTCTTCCTGCCGGAGGACACGCAGCGGGTCTTACTGCAGGAGGACACGCAGCGTGTCTTCCTGCCGGAGGCCACGGAGCGAGAGAAAATATGAAAGAATTGCAGGAACACTGGATGATAAAAGTGACTTTGGAAGTGTAAAGGATCTCACAAAGTAGCGAAATTTTGGCATAGTTTCCCCCTGAACCCTCGTTTTCTGTTACTTCCTTCTTTATTACTATCTTCTTTATTACCATTATTTATTACTACCATATTTATTAATTCCTTCTTTATTACTACCTTATTTATTAATTCCTTCTTTATTACTACCTTATTTATTAATTCCTTCTTTATTACTACCTTATTTATTAATTCCTTCTTTATTACTACCTTATTTATTAATTCCTTCTTTATTACTACCTTATTTATTAATTCCTTCTTTATTACTACCCTCTTTATTACTACCCTCTTTATTACTACCCTCTTTATTACTACCCTCTTTATTACTACCCTCTTTATTACTACTTTATTACTACCCTCTTTATTACTACCCTCTTTATTACTACCCTCTTTATTACTACCCTCTTTATTACTACCCTCTTTATTACTACCCTCTTTATTACTACCCTCTTTATTACTACCATCTTTATTACTACCATCTTTATTAATACCCTCTTTATTAATACCTTCTTTATTACCTTCTTTATTACTACCACTAAATTTCGTGCATCTTGTTTTTTGGTGCTTATTCCTAATTATCTAATTTTCTTATGATTATATATCCTCTGCAGCTTCTCCTGTGTCATTATCTTTGCGATCATCTGCGTCTTCCGCGTCATCGTCTGCGTCTTCCGCGTCATCGTCTGCGTCTTCCGCGTCATCGTCTGCGTCTTCCGCGTCATCGTCTGCGTCTTCCGCGTCATCGTCTGCGTCTTCCGCGTCATCGTCTGCGTCTTCCGCGTCATCGTCTGCGTCTACCGCGTCATCGTCTGCGTCATCGTCTACCGCGTCATCGTCTGCGTCTTCCGCGTCATCGTCTGCGTCTTCCGCGTCATCGTCTGCGTCTTCCGCGTCATCGTCTGCGTCTTCCGCGTCATCGTCTGCGTCTTCCGCGTCATCGTTGCGTCTTCCGCGTCATCGTCTGCGTCTTCCGCGTCATCGTCTGCGTCTTCCGCGTCATCGTCTGCGTCTTCCGCGTCATCGTCTGCGTCTTCCGCGTCATCGTCTGCGTCTTCCGCGTCATCGTCTGCGTCTTCCGCGTCATCGTCTGCGTCTTCCGCGTCATCGTCTGCGTCTTCCGCATCATCGTCTGCGTCTTCTGCATCATTGTCTGCGTCTTGTGCATCATCGTCTGCGTTTTGTGCATCATCGTCTGCGTCTTCCGCGTCATCGTCTGCGTCTTCCGCGTCATCGTCTGCGTCTTCCGCATCGCCTGCGTCTTCCGCGTCATCGTCTGCGTCTTCCGCATCATCGTCTGCGTCTTCCGCATCATTGTCTGCGTCTTCTGCATCATCGTCTGCGTCTTCCGCGACATCGTCTGCGTCTTACAAGAGGAATTTAACTTCATTCACCAGGTTTTTCATTGACCATTATCCACTTCCCTTCATTAACCGAATCGTCGTCTTGAGGTTTCGCTCCTGGGCGCAGGTTTCCGTTGAACTTTTCCAGCCACGGTATTGTGACTTTTCATTCTTGATTTCCAGTCAACCAGGTTTCGAACATATCCACCCTGGTCACGGACCGGGCCGCGGGGTCGTTGACCCCCGAAACCCCCTTTTTTCAAACAAATTTTCATATCCAAACTTCTTACCAGAGTGAAACTAGAATATCCAAGGTCACATTCAAGGTCATATCAAAGGTCACAAGGTTACATACAAGGTCACATCTAAAGTCACATCTAAGGTCACACACAAGGTCGACCCCTGCAACCACAATTAGGGGAGTACAAGGTCACACACAATGTCACACACAATGTCACATCCAATGTCACATCCAATGTCACATCCAATGTCACATCCAATGTCACATCCAATGTCACATCCAATGTCACATCCAATGTCACATCCAAGGTCACATCCAGGTCACATCCAAGGTCAAAGTCAGTACTCGATCAGCCGGGCTGTGGTTCGTACGTTAGACTACGTGCGGCCAACAGTAACAACATAGTTGATCAGGCTATGATCCCCCAGAAGGCCTGGTATTGGACTGGGCCGTGCGGGGCATTGACCCCCGGAACCCCTTCCAGGTAGACCCCAGGTAGGAAGACTATCATGGGCGTGGTAACGAAGACAAACATACAGCACAAACTAACCCGGGGGTACTATGCTATTTCCTATGGGGTAATGCGATACCTGAGTAGGGAAGACTACTGAGTGCCTGGAACAATGCATCAAGGAACACCAATACGTATATCAAAGGAACAATTTCAACACCTCAATACACTGGAACCCCCACATCTCTTGAATGAACCTCACTGAGGCTTCCATCTCATGAACCCCCAAAGACGCCAAACTAGTCGTCAGATAATAATAATTTGCACTCACCCAGATATTAGTCATCAGAGAAACTAACCTGCACCACATACGCTATTTTGATACCTTTTTTTTTTAATTGAAATTACTAACATCATCTGAACATTCTGGCAGTTTAGTGATTTCGGATGTTTTAGGCAGACCCATCCTGTCCTACCCAGACCCTGCAACACCTGACCTTGTAACTACATACTCAGTATAATTCTCCTGAAATCGCATTTGAGTCTCGCATACGATGATCGTATTGTGTATAGCTGTTTCTAGCTTTGTGTATTTGACGAAACATCTCACATAGCTGTTCCTTGCTTTATGGGTCGGAACTAACAGCTCAGACAGCCGATCCTAGTTCTGTGAGTCTAATCTACAGCTCAAACTGATGTCAATATTGCGATGTTTAGGACACTGCAAGCTGGAGAGCAGTTTCTAACTAGCTACATAGAAACTACAGTCTTTAGAGGTAGTTACTAGCTCGTTACTAAGCTAGTTACAAGCTGTCTAGAACCTGGTGGAGCTCCAGACTAACTCACCTCTGGAAATTCCAACACGTTTGCTTCCACTTAATTTCCTAAACGCCGGAATTCTTCATGTGAGTCGGAATTTACAATGGAGTTTTTTTGTGGAAGGCGAAGGATGGAAGGCTAGTTAGATGATGGGTGGAGGATGGGAGGATGATGGGTGGAGGATGGGAGGATGATGGGGGGAAAATTTGTGGAGGAGGAGCAGACAGTGGATGGAATGAAGGTGTAGAATGGGTGGAAAGTGGGTGAAGTAAGAATGGAAGATGAGGGAGTGAGAATGGGTGGAGAGAGAGGGGTGGGTGGAGTGAAAATGAGTGGAGTGAAAGTGAAAGATGGAGTGAGGGGTGGGTAAAGTGAAAGTGGGTTTAGTTAGGGGTGGATGGAGTTAGGGGTGGGTGGAGTTAGGGGTGCATGGAGTTAGGGGTGCGTGGAGTTAGGGGTGCGTGGAGTGAAGGGTTGGTGGAGTGAAGGGGGTAGAATAAGAGTGGGTGGAGTGAAGGTGAAAAATGAATGGAAAAAGGGGTGGGTGGAGTGAAAGTGAATAGAGTCAGAGTGAAAAATGAGAGGGGAAGTTCAAAGAACATTTGAAGGATGAGTAGAAGATGGATGCAAAAATAATAGATTAAAGATGGAAGAAAGGAGTGGATGAATGGAGGGGTAAAAGTGGATGATTTGAGAAGTGTGGATGAGCTATTGTAAGTAGCGGACGCAGCGAAATTATCGTAACTATTCCAAAACTATAATCATAACCATGATTTATAAAGGGGTGGACTGGTAAGCCAGCAGAAGGCCTCTGTCAGATGACCAAAAGCACCAGCTGCGGGGTCATCATATGACTAAGACCCGCGTCAGGAAACACTGCTCTTGTTGCCTGAAAAACCTTACCTTACCTAACCTATCCCAAAATTGCCTAACCTTACCTAAAATTGCCTAACCTAACCTAAAAATTGCCTAACCTAACCTAAAATTACCTAACCTAACCTAAAATTACCTAACCTAACCTTACCTAGCCTAAAAAAAACTAGTATAAACAAAAACAGCTTTCTACATCATTGTCAAAGTTATTGCACAAAAAAAAAAAAAAAAAATCACAATTTTGATAATGCTCTCAGAAATATTTATTATTTTCACCAAAATCTAACACATATTTACCTGCGTATCTTCAACACATATTTACCTGCGTATCTTCAACACATTTACCTGCGTATCTTCAACACATTTACCTGCGTGCGTAGAAACACACAAAACAGTGTTGGGACACTTGAAGTCGAAGTATTTTCTGAAGGTGTTATATTTCTTTCAGCTTAATTAATGTTTCCTTCAACTTAATTAATACGTTTCTTTCAGTTTAATTACCACGTTATTTTCAGCATAATTAAGCTGAAAATTGTTAGTCAAACAAAAAATTAATTAACGCGTTTTTTTCAGCTTAAGTGATACGTTTCTTTCAGCTTAATTGATAGGTTTCTTTCAGCTTAATTGATACGTTTCTTTCAGCTTAATTGATACGTTTCTTTCAGCTTAATTGATGTTTCTTTCAGCCCAATTGATGTTTCTTTCAGCTTAATTGATGTTTCTTTCAGCTTAATTGATACGTTTTTTCAGCTTAATTGATACGTTTCTTTCAGCTTAATTGATAGCGTTTCTTTCAGCGTAATTGATACGTTTCTTTCAGCTTAATTATAATGTGTGTTTCAGCTTAATTACCACGTTCATCTCGGCTTAATTAAAAGTTCCTTTAAACTTAATTAACACGTTCTTTTCAGTTTAATTAACACATTTCTTTCTGCTTAACAAGCTTCTTTCAGCTTTACACGTTTCTCGGTGTTATGCTTCAGGCTATCATGTTAATACATTCCTATATAACTTAGATACTAGCAGCAGACATCTCCTTAAATTATTTAAAATATGCAGCATTGACCTCCTCTCTGGCAGCTTGTGTATAAATTAGACACATATGCAACATTTGGGTATCTTTATTGAGGAAACGTTTCGCCACACAGTGGCTTCATCAGTCCAATACAAAGTAGAAAGGTGTAAGGAGAGTAGGAGTTTTGAGGTAATCAGTCCCTCGGCCTGGGGTCGATGTGTTCAGTCCATCAATCTTGTAGAAATGACAGCATATGTCCGTAGAGGTGGCTTATATACTGTAGTTAGGTGAGGTGAAGCAGCGGAGGCGGGGTCATAGTGGTACCATCCACTAGTCTAAGTAGATCTTCGTCCAAAGGTTGGACAAGTGTTGAAGAATTCGTTTGTATTAAGATCCCAAGATGTTGCTGTGTCAGACAGGGTATAGATGAATGGTTCAGAGAACCGACAAGTTCTCTGAACACGGTTCTCTGAACCATTCATCTATAGCTTGTGTATATGTCTGTGAGAGCCAAAGAATTGCGTTTGTGGTTGCAGGGGTCGAGTCTTAGCTTCTGGCCCCCACTTTTTCGTCAGTCGCTACTAGGTCCACTCTTTCTGCTCCAAGAGCCTTATCGTAACTCTTCTTAAAGCTATGTATGGGTCCTGCCTCCACTACTTTTCTCTCCAGATTCTACTTCCTAACAAGTCTAATGCTGAAGAATTAGTGTGTGTGTGTGTGTGTCAGCAATAGCCAAATTGCCTTCGTTTAGAAGTAACGGAGACTTAATTAGAGATCTCTTGCGTGATGGAGAGGCGTTGCTCCACCATGAAAGGCGTTGACAGAGCTCAGATGAGAAGAGTCAGTGTGATCCCAGTCGTTAAAAAAACTATTTTTCGACATCTTACGTGCTTTTCAAGGAAGATATCTTGTAACACCCTGACAGGATCCATTTCTGTTGACCCCAGACACTACATCTAGCAGGTGCTCATCACCTGCTGATACACTGAGGGACTGATTACCTCGTCTTTTGCATATAGTTCTAGAGTCGTCGCGTTATGTCCTTGAATTGTGTTGATAGAACCAAGATATCTTATTAATAAAAATAAGATAATAGATATATTAAGCAAATTTTCCAAAATTGCTTGTAACAGATAAGTGAACTGTAGATATAAATTTGGATGTACTTCTGTGAACCCTTGTTGGGCCTAGTTTCTAGGCCTTTTGTGTATCCATATGCTGTTGCGCTACCGTCCACAGGATGGATATGGGGTGCTCAATAAACAAGCCACTTCGGTGGCAAAAGCCAGTTGATGACGAAACGTCTACAAATAAAGCAGATATTGCAGGCTGAAACTACTGAAATATGCCACCTCAGGCTGACACTACTGAAGTCTCCGAGCTCTGGCTGACAGATTTCAGCACTGTGCATATGAACTATCCTGCGTGAAGGGATATCACAGAGTAGCACAGTAAACGTTTATTCCCCCTGTGTAACTATCATGAATAATAGTATAGCAACACACTACTGATCAATCCAGTTTTTCTAAATAATTATTAAAAGATTAGAACTATTTTTAAGACTATAGGGATGACAAGAATGGGAAGGATGAATGGAATAGGATAGGGCACCAAAAACGATAGTGGGTATTCTAGACAGACTATGTGGAATTAACATTATTTTTAGTTGATTTTTTTTTCCAGTGACAGAATTGTATATTCTGGATCATACCTATCAACATGTATAACAAAATCATATCTATCATGTATAACAGGATTATACTTATCAGCATGTATAACTGGATCATTCATAACATGTATAATAGGATCATACCTATAAACGTGTATAACAGGATTATACCTATCAACATGTGTAACTGGATCATACATATAAACGTGTATAACTGGACCATACTTATCAGCATATATAACTGGATCATACATAACATGTATAATAGGATCATACCTATAAACGTTTATAACAGGATCATACCTATCAGCATGTATAACAGGTTATATACGTATAGTGTGTGTGGCTGCAGACAGACTTTTCAAGCGAGTAAGCCAAAATCTCTTGCCTTTAAAAGTCCACAGTCAGCAGAATCTGTGAGCAGTGTTCCAGTGCTTGGATATTACTGTGTGAACTTTTTTTTTTAAATGGGGGGAAAAAATAGCTGGGGTAGGAGAGCGGTTGTTTACCTGCTTAATGTCATCCGACAAAGACAAGACGCTTGTCTTAAGGCAACTTGTCCTGTTTCCTGACGAACAAACCACCACTCATCACCACCACCACCATCAACAACTACTACTAACACCACCACCAACAACAGCAACTAACACCACTATTTGGTGCTGGAAGGGTTGTGCTGGGGTATAATAGCACTAACTTTAATAGTACTAAAATATCTTGAGGAATTTTTCCCCTCAGTATGTGTGCTGGGTAACTAAGGTCATTCTCAGCCAAATGCAAGAAACATATTAACATCTTGAGATATTTGCATATTAGGGTGATGGAAAATTATTAACCACTGATGGTTAATAATCAAGTATAACCAGAAAAAGCATAAGTGTATTTCATTCTCGTTGGGGGTCTTTCGCTCCCTCCCTTCCCACATATATTTTACCCACATTCGACTAACTTCTAGGTACCTATTTACTGGTACGTAGATGTTAGGAGACTTGCTCATACATTCCACCTCGCCCGGTATTGAACTTGGGTCCTTCGGCTGTGAGCAAAACGCGCTAACAACTGAGCTACGATGCAGCCTGACCTTAAATATTACTGACTGCAAAAGCCTCCGTCCGATGATTAGCGGACGGAGGATCGAGCCTCCATCACCCCTTCCCCAAATGAACCCCACGAGTTTAGCACATCACAAACAAAAATTCTCAGGGATAAATAAATAGATAGAAAAGATACAAAATGATATAAAACTTCCATCGACAGTGTATAACAAAGATGTATACATCTCAGTGTATTATTTGTAAACAAATGCAAAATACTATTAGTAGGAGCACTCTGTGTGCTATGAAGACAAAGCTTAGAGATAAATTAGATATCCCTGAGGCATCACGCACAGAGATCTTAACCCAACTCCACAAAGGAGGCAGCAGAGTAATGGTGAAAATTGCAGACTAGTGGCACTAACATCACACAGCTTGACAGCCTCTGAGAGGGTGTCAAGAAGTCAACTTGTCAGTTTTATGGAAAGGCATAAGCTTTACGAGCAACTTCAACATAGCTTTAAAGCAAGACGATCCCAACTCTCGCATCTACATAACCATGGAAGCAATGTGGGAATATCATAATACAAAAGACGATTTCGCAGAAGTCTTTGACACGTACGACCCTGGCATTAAGAGGTTAAAAATGACGATAAGTCATGTCAAAAAACACCTCAAATCATTCTGAAATGATGCCAAGAGGTAGACTAATTGAAGGAAAGTGGGTAATCAAATTTCTAACTGCTTTTTGTAAAGCTGTAACGAGAATGGTCGTTTTGAGAAAGACTTGCCTTGTATGGGCCAGGAGGCCTCCTGCTGTGTTCCTTCATTCTTTTATTCTTTTGTTCTTGAAGCATCATGGTAAATAAAAAAAATATATATATTATTATCACGGGGAAAGAGATTAACTGGTTAGTCATACAGCACCTGGGGAATGAGATACTCAGGGGAAGAGAGATCAAATCCTTTAGAATGTGAGCTCTTTACCGGCATGAAGGCGCGTCCCCTTGAGGGGACTGCAGTCTTCTTACAAAGGTCAGTTCCGCGAAGCACTATTCTTTCATCTTTACTCTTATATATTTTGAGAACAAAACAGACGAAAATACAAAACACAGCATCATGATAAAATAAAAATGAAACCGACTTCGATAAAAAGAAAAAAAAATGAGCAAATACAGAGATCAACAAAGTCTTACGATGAGAAGACTAAAACGTACAATACCGTGACTGGAACAATACACATATAACCCACACATAGGAGACTGAAACTTATGACCAAAATCTCGTAGTAAGTTTCAATCTTCTATGTGCGGGTTGTGTCCTACAGTGAGTTACGATAAATATTAAGTCCAACTGTGGCAAATTGCAACTGTTTTGTTAAGGAAAGAAGAAACTCAGTGCTGCCACGGGAGACCAGACGCACAGTAGATTGTCAGAGAATGATGGGAATATGTAAACGATGCATATATATATATATATATATATATATATATATATATATATATATATATATATATATATATATATATATATATATATATATATATACAATGGGGAGTAGAACAACATAGATAACTCAGAGCTTCATCTCGAAAACTTCGTCCAGCTCCCCGGCGGTGGGCCGCGTGCCCAGAATGCTGCAGGCATTTCCCCTTTGGATCGTGACACTGAGTCTCTGAAAAAGGAAGCCAGCTGCCCTGTGATCTTTTTTTTCTAAGATGAGTTTTTCACCCAGCTCTTTGAGGAACTTTAGAGCACACTTTCCCCATGCTCCAAGGGTCTATGACCCTATTGGGATAAAGTTATAGCAAGGGGAAAGACTCCATATTTGCGGGTCTTCTGGGTCTCCCTGTGGCTGGCATCTCCACCCCCTTCAACTACGGAGTATGGCAAGTAGGTGTCTGCCAATGTGGCAGCACAGGTGAAGTCCAAGACAATCTGCTTACCATCCTTCCAGGGTAGCATAGTGGCTCCATCAGGACGCTTTTGACTTCCGTCAGACCTCTGCACTTGGGGTTCCCTTAAGGCTGGGCAACTGGCTGTGGCGAGGCTTCTCTTTATGATGTTGACCTCTTCATGTCTAGCATACTTCCCTTCTGACGTGTGACACACGAGACCATGAAGTCCGAACTGATCAGCCGTCGCCCTGCCGCAAATGCACCTATGTTCGGTATATGTAAATTAAGTCCTTTCTAAAATTTTCCCTTTTGTACCAAAATAACCTTAGAAAACATACCTAACCTTATTATAACAAGCTCAATTTAATTTAGCCTAATCCAACTAAATATATTTTATACAAGTTCAAAATAATATAATAATAAACAAAGACAATGAAATATGTTTTTTCGTTAGGTTCAGAATGATTTTTTTTTTAGAAAATACTGCATACACAAATTTTCGCTTGCCTTATTCAACAGTCTTCTCCCTGTTATTCCCTTGCCACCTTCTCCTCAAAACAATATTAGTCTTATGCAGATTCAAATGTTTCCATGCCTCAAATTCCTTACATTAATTCCGCACACAGAATGTATGGACTAAATATACTGTCCTGAGTTACCGCATCTGGGTGGGAGGGATTTCAGAGGAAATTTCTGTTCGTTGGGTTGGAGTTACCCTTCCATCCACCCAGCTCCACTCCATTAGCAACCACCCACTTTCTTCTCTTACCCTTCCATGTTCGCCCATCCCTTCTCTTCCCCCCTCCATCAACTTTAGCCCTTTCCCTCACACCACATGTACACTGGAATACAGTGTATACTGCATGACATGTAGTACAGCTCGCATGACGAAATTTAAGTGAATGGTCACACACTGCAATTCTCATTCAGCTCACTGTATTCACTACTCACTAACGTCGCATGCAACTTCCATAGTGTGGAACACACACAAAAGTGTCTATGGTCAAGTGCCTTTCACAACCGGTAACTCTCTCTCTCTCTCCACACACACACACACACACACACACACACACACACACACACACACACACACACACACAAGTTGAAGACTCCTATGAGTCAAAGGGATGTTAGGAAGTATTTCTTCAGTCATAGAGTTGTCAGGAAGTGGAATAGCTTAGAAAGCGACATAGTGGAGGCAGGAACCATACATAGTTTTAAGACTAGGTTTGATAAAGCTCATGGAGCAGGGAGAGAGAGGACCTAGTAGCAATCAGTGAAGAGGCGGGGCCAGGAGCTATGACTCGACCCCTGCAACCACAAATAGGTGAGTACAAATAGGTGAGTACGCACACACACACACACGCACACGCACACACACACACACACACACACTAACACACACACTAACACACACACTAACACACACAGACACGAGGCATTAAACTACAGACCTGTGTCACTGACGTGTATAGTATGCAAAGTCATGGAGAAGATCAGGAGGAGAGTGGTGGAGCACCTAGAAAGACACAAGCTTATAAACGACAACCAGCATGGTTTCAGGGAAGGAAAATCCTGTGTCACAAACCTACTGGAGTTTTATGACAAGATAACAGAAGTAAGACACGAGAGAGAGGGTGGATAGACTGCATTTTTGGACTGCAAGAAGGCGTTCGACACAGTTCCTCACAAGAGATTAATGCAAAAGCTAGAAGATCAGGCACACGTAACAGGAAAAGCACTGCAATAGATCAGAGAATATCTGACAGGGAGGCAACAACGAGTCATGGTACGTGACGAGATGTCAGAGTGGGCACCTGTGACGAGTGGAGTTCCACAAGGGTCAGTCCTAGGACCTGTACTGTTTTTGGTATATGTGAATGACATAACGGAAGGGATAGACTCAGAAGTGTCCCTGTTTGCAGATGATGTGAAGTTAATGAGAAGAATCAAATCAGTCGAGGATCAGGCAGGACTACAAAGAGACCTGGACAGGCTGCAAGCCTGGTCCAGTAACTGGCTCCTTGAATTTAACCCTGCCAAATGTAAAGTCATGAATATCGGGAAAGGGCAAAGAAGACCGCAGACAGAGTATAGTCTAGGTGGCCAAAGACTGCAAACCTCACTCAAAGAAAAGATCTTGGGGTGAGTATAATACCGAGCACATCTCCTGAGGCACACATCAATCAGATAACTGCTGCAGCATACGGGCGGCTGGCAAACCTAAGAATAGCGTTCCAATACCTCACTAAGGAATCATTCAAGACTCTGTATACCATATACGTCAAGCCCATACTGGAGTATGCAGCACCAGTTTGGAACCCACACCTGGTCAAGCACGTCAAGAAATTAGAGAAAGTGAAAAGGTTTGCAACAAGACTAGTCCCAGAGCTAAGGGGATTGTCCTACGAAGAAAGGTTAAGGAAATCGGCCTGACGACACTAGAGGACAGGAGGTTAGGGAGACATGATAACGACATATAAAATACTGCGAGGAATAGATAAGGTGGACAGAGACAAGATGTTCCAGAGGGGACACAGAAACAAGGGGTCACAATTGGAAGTTGAAGACTCCTATGAGTCAAAGGGATGTTAGGAAGTATTTCTTCAGTCATAGAGTTGTCAGGAAGTGGAATAGCTTAGAAAGCGACATAGTGGAGGCAGGAACCATACATAGTTTTAAGACTAGGTTTGATAAAGCTCATGGAGCAGGGGAGAGAGGACCTAGTAGCAATCAGTGAAGAGGCGGGGCCAGGAGCTATGACTCGACCCTGCAACCACAAATAGGTGAGCACAAATAGGTGAGCACACACACACACACACACACACACACACACACACACACACCTCCGTCAAACTAATACGATTTCAATAATTCATCACCAGACTTTTACCCTCAAATTATCTCCTGGTTGACGGCTCATTAGTCCACCAAATAATTCATGGAAATAATTAAAATGCAGTTACCTCTCACCTGAGCATGAAAAGTTAATTACCCTCATAAAAACTAATCAATAAACGCTAATAAGGTGAGTAAATATGATAGTCTTGATCCAGCAGCCTATGATAACACTCGTGCATCAGTGATCCAGCAGTGATAACTTCTCAGTGATCCAGCAGTGATAACTTCTCAGTGATCCAGCAGTGATAACTTGTCAGTGATCCAGCAGTGATAACTTGTCAGTGATCCAGCAGTGATAACTTGTCAGTGATCCAGCAGTGATAACTTGTCAGTGATCCAGCAGTGATAACTTGTCAGTGATCCAGCAGTGATAACTTGTCAGTGATCCAGCAGTGATAACTTGTCAGTGATCCAGCAGTGATAACTTGTCAGTGATCCAGCAGTGATAACTTGTCAGTGATCCAGCAGTGATAACTTGTCAGTGATCCAGCAGTGATAACTTGTCAGTGATCCAGCAGTGACAACTTGTCAGTGATCCAGCAGTGATAACTTGTCAGTGATCCAGCAGTGATAACTTGTCAGTGATCCAGCAGTGATAACTTCTCAGTGATCCAGCAGTGATAACTTGTCAGTGATCCAGCAGTGATAACTTCTCAGTGATCCAGCAGTGATAACTTCTCAGTGATCCAGCTGTGATAAATTTTCAGTGATAAAGCAGTGATAACTTCTCAGTGATCCAGCAGTGATAACTTCTCAGTGATCCAGCAGTGATAACTCACTGCTCAGAGATTCAGCAGAGTATACAATCAGAAGTGGGTACCCACGGTATACAGAGTGGGTACCTACGGTATACAGAGTGGGTACCCACGGGATACAAAGTATACAGATACCCAGTATACAGAAGGGTACCTACTGAATACAGAGTGGGTACCCAGGGCATACAGAGGGGATACCCACGGAATACGGAATGGGTAAGCCGGTATACAGAAGAGTACCCACGGAATACAGAATGGGTACCCACTGTATGCAGAGTGGGTACCCCAGTATACAGAAGGGTACCCCAGTATACAGAAGGGTACCCACGCTATACAGAGTGGGTACCCACGGTATACAGAGTGGGTACCCCAGTATGCAGAAGGGTACCCACGCTATACAGAGTGGGTACCCACGGTATACAGAGTGGGTACCCACGGTATACAGAGTAAGTACCCACGGTATACAGAGTGGGTACCCACGGTATACAGAGTGGGTACCCACGGTATACAGAGTGGGTACCCACGGTATCAGAGTGGTACCACGGTATACAGAGTGGTACCCACGGTATACAGAGTGGTACCCACGGTATCAGAGTGGTACCCACGGTATACAGAGTGGTACCCACGGTATACAGGTGGTACCACGACAAGTGGTACCCACGGTATACAGAGTGGGTACCCACGGTATACAGAGTGGGTACCCCCAGTATACAATCATCCTATCATTAGGATAATGTTCCAGCAGAACATAACATTATGTTACAGCCTCCAAGGTTTTATACCATCCTGCCACAACCTTCTTTTATATGCAATAAAGTAAGAATACGCCAATAAAGTTCTTTATTGAGACTCTGATTGGTGGGTTAATATCCGTGACAGTGTAGGGAAGACCTGAGACACTGACAGTGTTCTTGGTCTTCAATAATTCTGAGTGTTCTTCTACACTAGTTCTGACAGTGTTGGTCTACACTAGTTCTTGACAGTATTGGTCTACACTAGTTCTTGACAGTATTGGTCTACACTAGTTCTTGACAGTATTGGTCTACACTAGTTCTTGACAGTATTGGTCTACACTAGTTCTTGACAGTATTGGTCTACACTAGTTCTTGACAGTATTGGTCTACACTAGTTCTTGACAGTATTGGTCTACACTAGTTCTTGACAGTATTGGTCTACACTAGTTCTTGACAGTATTGGTCTACACTAGTTCTTGACAGTATTGGTCTACACTAGTTCTTGACAGTATTGGTCTACACTAGTTCTTGACAGTATTGGTCTACACTAGTTCTTGACAGTATTGGTCTACACTAGTTCTTGACAGTATTGGTCTACACTAGTTCTTGACAGTATTGGTCTACACTAGTTCTTGACAGTATTGGTCTACACTAGTTCTTGACAGTATTGGTCTACACTAGTTCTTGACAGTATTGGTCTACACTAGTTCTTGACAGTATTGGTCTACACTAGTTCTTGACAGTATTGGTCTACACTAGTTCTTGACAGTATTGGTCTACACTAGTTCTTGACAGTATTGGTCTACACTAGTTCTTGACAGTATTGGTCTACACTAGTTCTTGACAGTATTGGTCTACACTAGTTCTTGACAGTATTGGTCTACACTAGTTCTTGACAGTATTGGTCTACACTAGTTCTTGACAGTATTGGTCTACACTAGTTCTTGACAGTATTGGTTACATGTCTTGACAGTATGGTCTACACTAGTTCTTGACAGTATTGGTCTACACTAGTTCTTGACAGTATTGGTCTACACTAGTTCTTGACAGTATTGGTCTACACTAGTTCTTGACAGTATTGGTCTACACTAGTTCTTGACAGTATTGGTCTACACTAGTTCTTGACAGTATTGGTCTACACTAGTTCTTGACAGTATTGGTCTACACTAGTTCTTGACAGTATTGGTCTACACTAGTTCTTGACAGTATTGGTCTACACTAGTTCTTGACAGTATTGGTCTACACTAGTTCTTGACAGTATTGGTCTACACTAGTTCTTGACAGTATTGGTCTACACCAGTTTTAACAGTATTGGTCTACACCAGTTTTAACAGTATTGGTCTACACTAGTTCTTGACAGTATTGGTCTACCCCAATTTTAACAGTATTGGTCTACACTAGTCATAACAGTATCGTTTATAACACTGTAATGAAGGTTTGAATATGACCAATTTTGTTTCAGTCATACTAATTCTATTTCCTCAATCTTGGTCCGAGACAAAGCCTTGAGGATAATGCTCTCTCATTTTAATTATTTTACTTAATAGTCTTGAGGGACTGACAACCTAACAAGACCGGCGGACTGATTACGTTCTCCTGTATTCGACTGTTGAGGGCTGTTGTGGAGGTGAAATGTTTCGGTAATAAAGATACCCAAGTGTTGAAAATGTGTCGTTTTCGTAAATTTTTGGTTATTGTATACCATTAATAATACAACGGCGCATCCTAATTACATGTTTTATTGATTACCTGCGCCTCGCCTTTGGTGGTATATATCTCCATATTGTTGCTTCAGTTTCGATAATGTTCCAGACTGTGGTCATCCAGAGTCCCAGACTATTCAACATCTTACCAGAAGATGTCAGAAACACGACTGGAACAAATGTAGAAGCCTTCAAGAGGAAACCGGATAAGTATCTTCACCAGGTGCCAAATCAACCAGGCTGTGATGGATATGTGGGGCATCGGGCCTCCAGCAGCAACAGCCTGGTTGACCAGGCAAGCACCAGACGAGCCTGACCCATGGCCGGGCTCAGAGAGAAGAGAAACTCTTCAAAGGTATAAAGGTTTCAAAGGGTAATGGACTGATTACATCGTTTTTACTGTTTCTGTTGCTTCCAGTGTAATCGACTGAAGAAGCCCACTGTATATCCGAAACGTATCGGAATAAAGGTACCTAACTGTTGCACATGTGTCTCACCTATCTACTTTATTCATAGTTTTCTAGGACGTGTGTGTGGCAGTTTTTGTATATATAACCTGAGAATTTAGATACCAAATTTTCTAGGCAGAACCTTGTACTGTAAACTCTATGTTGAATTTTAGTTAACGATTTATCTTCCAGAAGTTTATATGTCTTGTTTCTATTGATGATTTATATTTCTTTACCAAAACGTTTTGCCAAGGTAATGTGGAGTGGATGAGGAAGAGTTAAGGGGGGAGAGATGGATGAGGATTGAGGTTAATGGGAGAGATGTGGATGAGGATTGAAGTTAATGGGAGAGAGATATATGAGGATAAAGTTAATGGGAGAGAGGTGGAGGAAAGAAGAATTAATGGGAGAGGGAGATGGATGAAGATAGAAGTTAATTGGAGAGAGGTGGACGAGGGATCATCACCTATTTTCTTTCTAGAGTACGTGAGTAATGCTAGATAGTTTCTGGTCACTTTGTTCCACCTAACATTAAATTCCTGAAGCTTACTCTATGGAGAGAAATTCTCACTGGACAAGTAGTGTTTCTCGTGCTGACTGAATAGAGAATCAGATCTCCTGTACTTAGGTACAGGTACATGAGTACAATTATCATATCTAGAAACATATGTGCAAATTACCAATTATATCCAAGGATAACCCCCCAAAAAATTAGACTAAGTGATTTATTTCCACTGGGGTCCTATAAGGGGATACCAATATAAATACTACAGATAAAAATACTGCTAGTGGGTAAGTAAGTGGGTAAGTAATTAGGTAAGACTGGGTATGTATCAAGACTGGAAGTTCACTAAGAACCAACACTTCAAAGAGGAAGACCTGTAAGCGTATATAGTCAACGAGGTGCTTAGTGTGTTCCGTTTAAGTGCATTAGCAATGCTTATTACGTTCAGTTTATGTGAGCTCTGCTGTATGGGTCATTTAGATTTTTTTGTTTTGATGTCTGGCCCAGGATGGCAACATGGCCATAAAGTAACATGTATAACTCAGCATGGCCAACATGGAAACACAGCAACGTGATGTACGGGCCATCATCGGCAACATGGCCACCCAGTAACATGATGTATGACCCAACATGAGCAACATGGCGGTCGGCGTCATCCACCACAGACAGCAACACTAATACCCTCCTCAATTTGCATACAAGAGACTCATATTCTCCTTAGTTAGAACCAGAGTTTTGTGTGTGTGTGTGTGTGTGTGTGTGTGTGTGTGTGTGTGTGTGTGTGTGTGTGTGTGTGTGTGTGTCTTTCATAATATAAGAAATCATTAAAGTGCTCTGAATAATAATACTTTTCACTGTGTTTATATTGCTTATGAGGATATCATTTGTTTCTTTTTTTTAACACACAAACACACACACACAGTTAGAGAGAATGAACGAGAGAGAGAGAGAGAGAGAGAGAGAGAGAGAGAAATAACACCGAGAGAAGTGAGATAGAGCTCGAGTGAACTCCACTAATCTATGCACTTAATGCTGGCTTTTATACAGAGAGCACTGTACTCTCACTGTACCTAAGCACTACCTCAGGAACACCACAGTAGCCAACAGTTAAAGAACACCTCAGTAACGAATCAGGAAAACTTCAGTAACTTATCAGATGTACGTAAGGAGCAACTTAGGAGCACCGAATGGGCGTCCTCAGTATCTTCCTGAGGATTTCCACTCACAATATCTCTCGCCATCTCCCTCAGCATCCCTCTCAACATCATTCTCATCCCCTACAGCATCTCCCACTTCTCACAATCTTCCTTAGAATCCCCCTCACCATCCTCAGCATCTCCCTCACCATCCTCCTCATCCCTTCAGCATCTCCCACTTCTCACAATCTTCCTTAGCATCCCCCTCATCATCCTTATCATCCACAGCACTCCGCTCATCCCCCTCTCAGCCTCTTTCCCAGCCTCCTTCTCAGCATCTCCCTCAGCGCCTAACTACAGCGGTATAAATCCTGCACTCTTTCGAGTAGTGGGATGTACTCAGCTTCTATCAAATAGACTCATGGAAATGTAGTAGATGTTAGGTCTTTGCGGGAAATGTGCTGTATCGTAAACACCAGATGACTTTCCGAATGACAGGAGATGAACCTGGCGTCTGCTGGACGGCCGTGTGTGTGTGTGTGTGTGTGTGTGTGTGTGTGTTTGTGCGCGCATCGATTCATAAAACGCCCCATATTTTTTAAAATTTTTGAGAACCTTTCGTCTCTATATTATTTTTGCTCCATTTTTTTTGGAGGGGGGGGGGCGGGAGAAAATTGCTGAAAAGTGACAAAAACAAAAAAGTTTCGAACTCATCTATGTGGTCCACAAAAAAACAACAAAAAGTCAATTTTTAGTGATTTTTTTTTTAAATACGGAAATTCCTGTACAGTTTCACAATTAACACTGCCTCGTGCAGAAATACATTGTGTTTATTGAAAAACGTTCATCACCAGCAGAAAAAAAAAGAAAAAAAAATACTTGTTCACAACATGTCACTGTTTTAATGTACATGATGAGAAAATTGACCAATTTTTTTGGGTTATTTCACACGAAATTAAAAAAAAAATATTCCTCTAAATTTTTACGCTGAAGGATTTTTTAACATTTTTTTGGGGGGGAAAATTCAATTCTAAGAATTTAGATATTTATCCAGAGAAAATTTGATTGAAATGACACTTTTTCACAGAAAATGGGAAACACTTTGCGAAATAAAACTTGTAAATTGAAAGTTAAACAGCTTAGAGTGTTTTAACAAAGCTCATCAATGGTAAAAGTTTGGAACCGATCACAAAAAGCATTCTCGAGGAATTGATCTGATTCCAACGATTACAAGTTGCACACAGCAACAATTAATTGAAATTTTTTTAATCGAGGACACTAAATCAGTTCAGAATTTTAAATTGACGGGATCAGTTCTCCAACATCCCCCTACTTAAGAGACGAACCTTATAACGACGTTTCGGTTCATCGTAGACCATTGTGACGCAACTGGGTACAAGGTGGACTGAAAAGTCTTCGTATAGCAGGACCAATATTAAGAGAAGATGGAACATTTCAGATCTAGGCACATTCCTGAAGCTCAGTCTTCAGGGTCTGGATTGTCCCTAGTAGGTATGGACGTGGATTGGATGCCTAGGATGGGATGTGGTTGTGGGGTGGATCCCTAGGGTGGGTTGTGTACGTAGGATGTGCGGGTGGAGGTGTAGGTGTGGAGTGTGGGCGTGGAGTGGGACGGTAAGTGTAGTTTGGGTAGTGGGAGGGTGTGTAGTTGTGGTAGTGGTGATAGTGAATACGGCGTGCAGTGGCAGTAGTAGTGGTAGTAGTAGTGGTAGTAGTAGTGGTAGTAGTAGTAGTAATAGTAGTAGTAATAGTAGTAGTAGTGGCATACTGGGATAGTATTTTATTAATGAGTGTGAAAGTATGTGTGTATGTGTAATGATTCCACGGTAATTGCTTCATTAGGACACAGTAAAATCTAAATCACTCGTCATTTTCCACAGAGCTTCATGACAAATATTTACTAATCCCTAATGCTGTGATATGACTGAATGTTCATTATATATATATATATATATATATATATATATATATATATATATATATATATATATATATATATATATATATTATATACACACACACACATGAGATGTAGCTCCGAGATGTTATCTATGTTGTTCTACTCCCTATTGTATTTTTGTCAATGTATTTTGTCTTTAAATAAAGTCTACACAGAAAATAGAATATAGGGGTGGTAGGAGAAACAATTTCAAACAGCTTCATGGAGAACCTCGAGTTTTCCCTGAAGCAAGTTTATTCTTTTCTCTGAGGATGAGGGTCCCCAACAAAGTTTCAGAGGTGGTACTTTATATATATATATATATATATATATATATATATATATATATATATATATATATATATATATATATATATATATATATATATATATATATATCTTCTTATACTTATTTATCCTCTTTTCTTAAATATGTATTACCTATAACTAAACCTCTTTCTATATATACAAAGTTCAATCAAAGGGCTCCCATTATCATTTACACCTGGCACCCCAAACTTACCTACCACACCCTCTCTACATGTTTCTCCTACTTTAGCATTTAGGTCCCCTACCACAATTACTCTCTCACTTGGTTCAAAAGTTCCTATACATTCGCTTAACATCTCCCAAAATCTCTCTCTCTCTCTCTCTCTCTCTCTCTCTCTCTCTCCTCTACACTCCTCTCTTCTCCAGGTGCATACACGCTTATTATGACCCACTTTTCGCATCCGATCCTTATTTTAATCCACATAATCCTTGAAATACACATATATATTCCCTCTTCTCCTTCCATAACTGATCCTTCAACATTATTGCTACCCTTTCCTTAGCTCTAACTCTCTCAGATACTCCTGACTTAATCCCATTTATTTCTCCCCACTGAAACTCGCCTACCCCCTTCAGCTTTGTTTCGCTTAGGGCCAGGACATCCAACTTCTTTTCATTCATAACATCAGCAATCATCTCTTTCTTATCATCCGCACTACATCCACGCACATTCAAACAACCCAGTTTTATAACGTTTTTCGTCTTCTCTTTTTTAGTAAATGTGTACAGGAGAAGGGGTTACTAGCCCATTGCTCCCGGCATTTTAGTCGCCTCATACGACACGCATGGCTTACGGAGGAAAGATTCTTTTCCACTTCCCCATGGACAATAGAGGAAATAAAAAGAACAAGAGCTATTAAGAAAAAGAAGAAAAACCTAGATGTGTGTATGTATATATATATATGCATGTGCATGCCTGTGTAGATACATATACCTGTTATCCAGCGTGTTTATGAGACAGAAAAAAGACACCAGTAATGACAGTAGTTTGTTGGACTATGTATTGGTAGATAAAAGACTGTTGAGTAGACTTCAGGATGTACATGTTTATAGAGGGGCCACAGATATATCAGATCACTTTTTAGTTATAGCTACAGTGGGAGTAAAAGGTAGATGGGATACAAGGAAAATAGAAGCAGTAAGAGAGAGGTGAAGGTTTAAAAACTAAAGGAGGAGGCAGTTAGGGTAAGATATAAACAACTATTGGAGGATAGATCGGCTAGTGAGAGTGTAGGCAATTGGGTCGAAGATGTATGGGGTAGATTTAAAAATGTAGTGTTAGAGTGTTCAGCAGAAGTTTGTGGTTACAGGCGAGTGGGTGCGGGAGGGAAGAAGAGCGATTGGTGGAATGATGATGTAAAGAGAGTAGTAAGGGAGAAAAAGTTAGCATATGAGAGGTTTTTACAAAGTAGAAGTGATGCAAGGAGGGAAGAGTATATGGAGAAAAAAAGAGAGGTTAAGAGAGTGGTGAAGCAATGTAAAAAGAGAGCAAATGAGAGAGTGGGTGAGATGTTATCAACAAATTTTGTTGAAAATAAGAAAAAGTTTTGGAGTGAGATTAATAAGTTGAGGAAGCCTAGGGAACAAATGGATTTGACAGTTAAAAATAGGAGAGGAGAGTTATTAAATGGAGAGTTAGAGGTATCGGGAAGATGGAGGGAATATTTTGAGGATTTGTTAAATGTTGATGAAGATAGGGAAGCTGTGATTTCGTGTATAGGGCAAGGAGGAATAACATCTTGTAGGAGTGTGGAAGAGCCAGTTGTGAGTGTGGGGGAAGCTCGTGAGGCAGTGGGTAGAATGAAAGGGGGTAAGGCAGCTGGGATTGATGGGATAAAGATAGAAATGTTAAAAGCAGGTGGGGATATAGTTTTGGAGTGGTTGGTGATATTATTTATTAAATGTATGGAAGAGTGTAAGGTACCTAGGGATTGGCAGAGAGCGTGTATTGTTCCTTTGTATAAAGGCAAAGGGGACAAAAGAGAGTGCAAAAAATATAGGGGAATAAGTCTGTTGAGTGTACCTGGTAAAGTGTATGGTAGAGTTATTATTGAAAGAATTAAGAGTAAGACAGAAAGCAGGATAGCAGATGAACAAGGGGGCTTTAGGAAAAGTAGGGGGTGTGTAGACCAAGTGTTTACAGTGAAACATATAGGTGAACAGTATTTGGATAAGGGTAAAGAGGTTTTTGTGGCATTTATGGATTTGGAAAAGGCGTATGATAGGGTAGATAGGGGGGCAATGTGGCAGAAGCTGCAGGTGTATGGAATAGGAGGAAGGTTACGGAAAGCAGTGAAGAGTTTTTATGAGGATAGTGAGGCTCAGGTTAGAGTGTGTAGGAGGGAGGGGACTATTTCCCAGTAAAAGTGGGCCTTAGACAAGGATGTGTGATATCACCGTGGTTGTTCAATATATTTATAGATGGGGTTGTAAGAGAAGTGAATGCGAGGGTCTTGGCAAGAGGTGTGGGGTTAAAAGATAAAGAATCAAATACAAAGTGGGAGTTGTCACAGTTGCTTTTTGCTGATGACACTGTGCTTTTGGGAGATTCTGAAGAGAAGTTGCAGAGGTTGGTGGATGAATTTGGTAGGGTGTGTAAAAGAAGAAAATTGAAAGTGAATATAGGAAAGAGTAAGGTGATGAGGATAACAAAAAGATTAGGTGACGAAAGATTGGATATCAGATTGGAGGGAGAGAGTATGGAGGAGGTGAATGTGTTCAGATATTTGGGAGTGGACATGTCAGCAGATGGGTCTATGAAGGATGAGGTGAATCATAGAATTGATGAGGGGAAAAGGGTGAGTGGAGCACTTCAGAATCTGTGGAGACAAAGAACTTTGTCCATGGAAGTAAAGAGGGGAATGTATGAGAGTATAGTTATACGAACACTCTTATATGGATGTGAAGCATGGGTGATGAATGTTGCAACGAGGAGAAGGCTGGAGGCAGTGGAGATGTCATGTCTGAGGTCAAAGTGTGGTGTGAATATAATGCAGAGAATTCGGAGTTTGGAAATTAGGAGGAGGTGTGGGATTACCAAAACTATTATCCAGAGAGCTGAGGAGGGGTTGTTGAGGTGGTTCGGACATGTAGAGAGAATGGAACGACACAGAATGACATCGAGAGTGTATAAATCTGTAGTGGAGGGAAGGCGGGGTAGGGGTCGGCCTAGGAAAGGTTGGAGGGAGGGGGTAAAGGAAGTTTTGTGTGCAATTGGCTTGGACTTCCAGCAAGCATGTGTGAGAGTATTTGATAGGAGTGAATGGAAACAAATGGTTTTTAATACTTGACGTGCTGGTGGAGTGTGAGCAAAGTAACATTTATGAAGGGATTCAGGGAAACCGGCAGGCCGGACTTGAGTCCTGGAGATGGGAAGTACAGTGTCTGCACTCTGAAGGAGGGGTGTTAATGTTGCAGTTTTATAACTGTAGTGTAAAGCACCCCTCTGGCAAGACAGTGATGGAGTGAATGATGGTGAAAATTTTTCTTTTTCGGGCCACCCTGCCTTGGTGGGAATCGGCCGATGTGTTAATAAAATATATATATATATATATATATATATATATATATATATATATATATATATATATATATATATATATATATATATAATGTCGTGCCGAATAGGTAAAACTTGCGATTTTGGCTTAAATGGTAATGCTCTTCTTGCCGAATAAGGCAAGCGAAAATTTGTGAATTCAATAATTTAGCAAAAATCATTCTGAACCTAACGAAACAAATATATTTCATTGTATTTGTTTATTATTAAATTATTGTAAACTTATCTAAAATATATTTAGTTGGATTAGGATAAATTAAATTGCGCTTTTATAATAAGGTTAGATAAGTTTTCTAAGGTTCTTTTGGTACAAAATTATTATTTTTGACAACCTAAATGAAAAAAATATATCTTTAAAATATATCTTATATATATATATATATATATATATATATATATATATATATATATATATATATATATATATATATATATATATATATATATATATATATATATATATATATATATATATTTTTTTTATTAACACATCGGCGATTCCCACCAAGGCAGGGTGGCCCGAAAAGAAACTTTCATCATCATTCACTCCATCACTGTCTTGCCAGAAGGGTGCTTTACACTACAGTTATAAACTGCAACATTTACACCCTCCTTCAGAGTGCCGGCACTGTACTTCCCATCTCCAGAACTCAAGTCCGGCCTGCCGGTTTCCTAATCCTTTCATAAATGTTACTTTGCTCACACTCCAACAGCACGTCAAGTATTAAAACATATGCCTCCATTCATCTATCAAATACTCAACATTTGCTGAAATCAGCCTACAAAAAATCTATCCTCCAATTAGGCCGACCTACCCTTTACTACAGATTTATCACTTATTTATTTCCTTCTATATATCTCCCTCCTTCAATCTCCATTTATTTTCTCTGTTTCTCTTTATCGCTCTCTTCCCCTCTCACTTCCTCAAATCTACGTCTCCTTTTCCCCCTCGCTTTCTCTTCCACTCCCTGGATTTCTTCACCTCACTTCCTCTCAATCTACTTCTCCAATCCTTCTCCCTCTCTCTTCCCCTCCTCTCGTCCTCTCCCTCTCTCCTATAGACTGCCACCAACACACAATCAATACACACAACACAAAAAGTTACTCTAAAAAAAAAAAAAATTTGAATTTCTGCCCAAAAATAATTTGAAACAATTACCTTTTTTTCTGGAACATTTATAAAATTTTCCAGAAACCTTAAATCGGAGACTCAATATTTTATTAATTTATATCTTCATATATTTTTTCGAAATTATCTTCAGCAAAATTATCACACTTAAAACTTTTAACCTTTGATATTCATAAGGAATGTGAATATTTGTAAGGAATGCAAATATTAAAAAAATCTAATATACATTGTTGCAGCAGGAGCATTACTCTGTTGATTAGTAATACTAAGACAAACAAGGAACAGTAATGGTAAGGAAATTTGGCAAGAATGTTATTACTGCCGAATTCCGTTACAGGTAGAGTAATGCAGTTGTAGGCTTAGGCAGACAACCTGCCAGCAAAAGCGTCAACAACACTGAGTAATATGCAACGGGGAAATAACGGAGCTACGCAACAGTGCACAGGTAACAGAGTGCAACTGCGCGAGAATCCCGTTGCAAAATTCTAACGGCGCTAATAAACGGCTCAGTGAGTTTTGCGAGTCATATGCTGGCAAAACAAAAGCAATATGCAGTATACCATTGAGATAGCCAGGGCAGCCAAGGTCTTGTTTATCACCTGTGACACAGCCAACCTTTCTATGAGAGTTCGATACGGTATAAGCTATTCGTAGCCCTATAAATCTCAACTGTAAGAACATTTCCATAATCTGCAGCACGTTTAGTTTGTATCCATAAACAAAACAAAGATCAAAACAATTCTTCTTTGTCTCAAAACAGCGCAAAGATAATTGTAAGCCTATAATCCTCACAAAAAGAACGATTTTATGAGGGCTTGATGTGACGTAAGTTATTTGTGGCCCTATGAATCATGAAGAGAACATAAATATTACAATTACATCCAAACTCTAATTCCCTACGGGTCACAGCCCAAGAAATAGTGGAGGCTCGATCCTTCATCCCGCTAACAGCTAGACAGTCCGCTCTTTCCCTACAATCCTGTTCCTCGCTCTCATCTAGAAAATTTAGTTATAGATCTTTTCCCTTCCACAACGAACAATGAGACCTGAATCACTTTTAGTTCTTAAATTGAAGAAGTTTTAGACAATGTTTCTGTCAGACCAGAACCATTATTAAGTAATGAATGAGATAAAATGGAGGTGAGCCAAAAGACAGGTCAGGTGAAGGGGTGAGGTGGGTATACGAGTTGAAGTCACCAGAGAATAAACTTCAGATAAAACGTGACTAATGGGTTGGTAATGGTCGATACTGGGTTGATACATGCTATTACGGTTACGTAATAACCTCATATGCGATGTTCAGCATACTGTGTGGACTTTATGAAGTCGTAGATCTGTTTGTATTCTGATATAGTTCACTGCGATGAGTTAGCCCTCCCTCCCTTCCTATAACACCCTCCCCTCCAACTCTCTCTCTCCCTCCCCCTTAACTAAGGAAAGACGAATTTCAACATAGACAAGTGCAGAATAATGAATTTTGTGCATAATCACAAACATAAACCAAAAATGTATAACCGAGACAAGAGAAAAGGACCTTGAAGTAGTCACAACAACCACCTCAACAGAACCAAAGAATGCCTGTCTGCTAACACCAAATTTAACAGGATACTGGGTTTCATAGCTAAAAAGTTTGAGCATAACATACACTTGTTAGACAGCATCTGGACTATTCCAATTTTCGAACCCAAATTTAAATAAAAGACGAAGATATACCAGAGAGCTTAATAGAAAGAGTTACTAACCTCGTACAATTGCTATAAAATAAACCTTATGAAGAATGTCTCAAGCATTGAACGTTTTCTCTTATAGAAAGAGAGATTATCAGGAAGTCTTATCTAAACCTTAAAGAAACTGAATGACTTCAACACAATAAAATATAAAGAACTATTTGAATGTTAAATTAGTCTATGACTTAAAAAAGACTGCAACTGCGAGGTAGAGGATACAATACAACCTATGCAAAATCTTTACAAATATATCTGTAAATAAATGGAATAACATTCTCCTGAAGTTGTAAGAGCGACAACAGTGCATTTAAGAACCGGTTGAACATGCAATTTTCAAGTACAGTAAAGTCCTTGATTTACGAACACATTGCTAATCTTTTGTATTGTGTATATCATTATTGTCTATAATATCATTATTATATTATACAAAATATTATAGGTCCTCAACTAGTGGTAACCAGAAGCAGGACCACAGGAACTCACTGCTTTGTGAGTGATAGTACCACGAGTAGTTATGAAAGAATAGTGTCATGTAGAGATAGTTGTAACTCCCGCCTGCTATTCAATTCTATCTTAAACACCTAGATAATACACGATAGTCATGTAACCTCGGTGTGGACTACCCAGATCCTCTATTATCTTTCCCATGTATTCCCATGTGAAAGATGACTTAGGGCCTCTCCCTCCTATCCATCCACTCCCTCACACTGACCTCTCTCTTCCTGTACTACAACTTTTCACACTTCCCTTTCCCACCTTTCCTCTCCCTCTCCAACAATGCCCTTCTCCCCGCCTTTTCCCCAACAGAAGCCGCTGGACGGCGCCGCAGCCCTGAAACTCATTTGCGCCCCTCGGCTAATGGAATGGTTAATGACTTTCGCATTTGGCGGAGATTCCAGCTGTAAATATTCATTATTTCCTCAGTAAGGAGGTCGGCCAGACCCAGACAAGATCACAGCGGAGCTCCCACTCCCCCCTCCCCCCAAATATTATTTGCCGCCTGTTAAACGCTTAAGATGATCATAAGGGAGAGAGAGAGAGATTAAAAAAAAACTTTTTACCAAAACTGGATACAGTGTGCTGCTATTCTATCCTAAATGAGATTCACAGAGGGAACAAAAGCTAGCAGTGCTCAGGAAACACTTGTCATGTTTCCTGACAAACCTTACCTAAGTGTTTCAGTGTCATATTAGATTAGGTTAGCATAGGCACCACTGAGTCATGATGACGGCTACGAGGGGACTTGAACTAGAGCTAGACACGGCTACGCTGGCGGGAGAGTCGTCTGTAAAAAACTCATTAGATTACATTAGATGGATAACGTAAGTAGTACTAGAAAATGTCAAGTCTGAGCTGGGAGACTTTAGTAGGGCAGTGAGGATATCGTCAAGTATTCCATTAAAGGTTCACCAACTACGACAACTTCAAAGGTTTAGTTCCAGCAGCGCTGGAGTAACTATTACTTGGGAATTACCATCTCTCAGGCTGATCTATCCCATATACAGAAGAAACGGAATTTTTATGAAGACATCTACACCACAGAACAGAGCAACTGAAGTACGAGAGAAAAGACTGAGAAAGGGAGGGGGGTAAAATTGGAAAATATTATATACAAGAATATATACATTCATACATATATAAACAATAAAAAATCTTTGTTGCAATAAATTTTTGACATTTCCAAACCACATTATTTGACTGAGAATGCATACTTATAGTAGCTTAGTGAAAACCAGTCTATAAACATCGTGAAGGAAATTCTGCTTCGTTTGTACTAGACTGACCCAAGATAAGCTGCGTATCACATTATTTATCAGAGGCCACGTCGCCTACTTAATATTTAAGGAAAATGGACACACACACACTGGGAAAGGGCAAAGAAGACCGCAGACAGAGTATAGGCTATGTGACCAAAGACTGCAAACCTCACGCAAGAAAAAGGATCTTGGGGTGAGTATAATACCGAGTACATCTCCTGAAGCACACATCAACCAGATAACTGCTGCAGCATATGGGCGCCTGGCAAACCTGAGAATAGCGTTCCGATACCTCAGTAAAGGTTCGTTCAAGACACTGTACACCATGTACGTCAGGCCCATACTGGAGTATGCAGCAACAGTCTGGAACCCACACCTGGTCAAGAAATTAGAGAAAGTGCAATGATTTGCAACAAGGCTAGTTCCAGAGCTATGGGGTATGTCCTACGAGGAGAGGTTAAGGGAAATCGACCTGACGACACTGGAAGACAGAATAGATAAGGGGGGAAATAATAACGACAAATCAAATACTGAGAAGAATCGACAAGGTGGACAGAGACAGAATGTTCCAGAGATGGAACACAGCAACAAGGGGACACAGTTGGAAGTTGAAGACTCAGATGAACCACAAGGATAAACCATACCTCGGGTGGGTTCGAATAGTGTCATTACGATTTCATGAGTCAATCACAGAGATGTTACGAAGTATTTCTTCAGTCACAGAGTAGTCAGGAAGTGGAATAGTTTGGGAAGCAATGTAGTGGAAACAGGATCCATACATTGCTTTAAGAAGAGGTATGATAAAGCTCATGGAGCAGGAAGAGTGACCCAGTAGAGGCCAGAGTGAAGAGGCTGGGCCAGGAGCTGTGAATCAACTCCTGCAACCACAACTAGGTGAGTACACACGCACACTGTCAAAATTTCATACCTGTCTAAAGAATTAACAATTCTGAAGCAGTAAATCGCTTTAACTAGAAGTCAAAATACTTTACGTCTAAAAATTCTACTGCTACGTCTACTATTTTTAATGCTAATATTTCTTATGATGCTACTGTAGTATTAAAACTATTACTGTATTAACACTACTATTACTAATACCACTATCACAACTATTACTCTGATAATATTTCTGTTACATCTACGACTACTACTGTTATTACTATTACTACTACTGCTGTTATTACTACTGATGTTGCTACTGCTACTACAGTTCATACCGTCATAACTATAACCACAACGTCAACTGCTACAACTATTACAACTCCTATTACTACAACTATTACTATTTCTACTGTTGTTACAAGTATTGCAGCTTCTTCTGTCGTTACAAGTATTGCAGCTTCTTCTGTCGTTACAAGTATTGCAGCTTCTTCTGTCGTTACAAGTATTGCAGCTTCTTCTGTCGTTACAAGTATTGCAGCTTCTTCTGTCGTTACAAGTATTGCAGCTTCTTCTGTCGTTACAAGTATTGCAGCTTCTTCTGTCGTTACAAGTATTGCAGCTTCTTCTGTCGTTAAAAGTATTGCAGCTTCTTCTGTCGTTAAAAGTATTGCAGCTTCTTCTGTCGTTACAAGTATTGCAGCTTCTTCTGTCGTTACAAGTATTGCAGCTTCTTCTGTCGTTACAAGTATTGCAGCTTCTTCTGTCGTTACAAGTATTGCAGCTTCTTCTGTCGTTAAAAGTATTGCAGCTTCTTCTGTCGTTAAAAGTATTGCAGCTTCTTCTGTCGTTAAAAGTATTGCAGCTTCTTCTGTCGTTAAAAGTATTGCAGCTTATTCTGTCGTTAAAAGTATTGCAGCTTATTCTGTCGTTAAAAGTATTGCAGCTTATTCTGTCGTTAAAAGTATTGCAGCTTATTCTGTCGTTAAAAGTATTGCAGATTCTTCTGTCGTTTCAAGTATTGCAGATTCTTCTGTCGTTTCAAGTATTGCAGATTCTTCTGTCGTTTCAAGTATTGCAGATTCTTCTGTCGTTTCAAGTATTGCAGCTTCTTCTGTCGTTACAAGTATTGCAGCTTCTTCTGTCGTTACAAGTATTGCAGCTTCTTCTGTCGTTACAAGTATTGCAGCTGCTTCTGTCGTTACAAGTATTGCAGCTGCTTCTGTCGCTACAAGTATTGCAGCTGCTTCTGTCGCTACAAGTATTGCAGCTTCTACTGTCGCTACAAGTATTGCAGCTTCTACTGTCGCTACAAGTATTGCAGCTTCTACTGTCGCTACAAGTATTGCAGCTTCTACTGTCGCTACAAGTATTGCAGCTTCTACTGTCGCTACAAGTATTGCAGCTTCTACTGTCGCTACAAGTATTGCAGCTTCTACTGTCGCTACAAGTATTGCAGCTTCTACTGTCGCTACAAGTATTGCAGCTTCTACTGTTGCTACAAGTATTGCAGCTTCTACTGTTGCTACAAGTATTGCAGCTTCTACTGTTGCTGCAAGTATTGCAGCTTCTACTGTTGCTGCAAGTATTGCAGCTTCTACTGTTGCTACAACTATTGCAGCTTCTACTGTTGCTACAACTATTGCAGCTTCTACTGTTGCTACAACTATTGCAGCTTCTACTGTTGCTACAACTATTGCAGCTTCTACTGTTGCTACAACTATTGCAGCTTCTACTGTTGCTACAACTATTGCAGCTTCTACTGTTGCTACAACTATTACAACTTCTACCGTTACTACAACTACTACTACTATCTGTCTTCAAAGGTTTAAAAAAACGTGCTCTTTTGTCAGTAACGGGAAAAAAAATTCTTGACAATACTGAAGGACCATCCTACTAAGTTATTTAGTTGCTGTCAGTCACGCACTGGGCTCCATGTGCGTCGTCCCCTGCACTCTGAGTGCGGGGGAGGGAGTTAAAGGGGTGCTGGAGTGAGTTGGAGAGGTGTGGGAGTGAGCTTCCTCCAGAAACGAGGATAAGAAGAACGAATTTAAATACATATACTAAAGAGAAGGAGACATGAATCTTGAACATTGAAGAGTAGTACTGAGTGTTAATAAAACCTAACTGAACGATTGTCATAGGTGGTGGATAGTTTCGATACTGGAATGTCTAGTTGCTGGATAGTCTTAGTTGTTTGATATCTTAGTTGCTGGATAGTCTTGTTTGATAGTCTAGGTGTTAGTTTTAGTTAATTTACAGTTTCAGTTATTTGATAATGTAGGTGCTGGATAGTCTTTGTTGTTAGATAATTCAATTTCTATTTAATATTTGTTTGTTGGATAGTCTACACATCTGTTGAGTACATAACATTGACATATGACTAAAGTTTAAAAATTAAAAATATATTTTTTTAAAACAGTTTTTTCTAAAATCTAAGAAAAACATCGATGTCATTATTTTGGCCGTTTAAAAAAAAATCTGGCACAAATTTTGAAAAGAGACATCTCTTAGTGTATAAGTACATATACATCTTAGTGTATATACACTAAGATGTATCTCTCAGTGTATATACATTTTAGGTATTAAAGTATTCGTGCTGGTGGTGAACAGTCAACATGCAGCCTTTATGACCCTCGTGTAGTCGATAAGATCTAAACCTGACTGACCAACTCAGACGTTACGGGACAAGGAAGCAAGAGGTCAAGAGAGTTGTGGCGAAGCTGCTGAAGGGCTCTTGATACGAGGAATAACAGCATCCCCTTTCTTGGATAAAAGTTGTGACGAGGGAAAGTGTGACCAGAAGGAAAAGTGTGACCAGGGTTAAAAGGTGTGACCAGTAGCAAAGGTATGACCTGGACGACACAGTAAATAATGCCAGGTCATCGCAACTAACACCACCACCATTAGCTCTGGAAATTAAACTCATTTAAAGCTAATTGTTTCTCCTTGACACGTGTATGTGTGTATGTGGTAGTGTATCGTAGTTGTGCTCACCTGTTTATTGCATTGGTCAGTCAAATTCCTGCTTCGCTCGCTCTCTTCATTCTAGCTCACTCACTGGCTCTTCCTCCTGCGCCATAAGCTTTATCAAATTTACTAAGGTTTCGACTTTAATAAAAAAAGTCCGCTCATACATGCATTTCTAAACTATTCCACTTTCCGAACAACTCTGTGACTAGTAAATTTTTTCTTCGCTAAGATCTCTGTAAAATTCATAACTAGTCTTCAATTTCCATCTAAATATCCCCTTGATTTATAGTTTCCCATCTCTTGAACATTCTTCTCGTTCCGATATTGTAATTATCTCAGAATTATATATGCGGTAGCACGATGTCTCGCAATCCATCTCCATGTCCTCCAGATGCGTCAGGACCGTCTTTCCTGCTAACCTTCCTCCTCAGGCACATCCCTTACTAGGGATTAGTCTGTTGCAAACTTTGCACTTTTCTCCTCTTCACAGCTGCTTGCACTTCCAGGGTGTGGGTTCCAAACTGGTGTCTGCATACTCTAATGAATTGCCTAACGAGACATGTTCAGAAGGATAATCCTGAACCGATTTTGTGGTTTTCAAGTGTGTTCATACACCTGTTTTATGATTTAGTAATAAAATTTTCCTCTCAGCTTCGTCTTTTAAGCTTCGTCGACTTTCAATTCTAGTCTCACTCACTTGGCTCTTCCATACCTATTCGTATAGCTGTGTATAGAATTTTACTAAGGGATTTCGACTTTTAAACTTAAAAAAAAAGTCACAGCTTATTACTAGAAACAATTTATAATTAACTTGATATAAAATAAATTGAATCACGTTAATATTTACAACAGTTTACATATGTTTACAATTTATTTCATTAACAGCTAGAAAGGGATAACATTGTAAACAATTTCAAATAAATATTTACAAATTTGCAACAATTTCTAATAAAAATAAATACCGAAACCGAAAAAATATATGGAATTATATAGAGATTTACAAAGACTTTCAATAATTTACACACACCACTTAAAACTTACAAAAGCGAGTTCCTGATATTTAAAGAGGTTTAGTAACATCATGCAATTATATAAAAAAAAAAATGGACCGGTAAGCCAGCGGAAGGTCTCGGTCAAATAACCAAAAGCTCCAGTGGCGAGTCATCATCAAGACCCGCGTCAGGAAACACTTGTCCTGTTTCCTGACAAACCTTACCTAACCTAACGTCAAGCATTCGTTTACATATATCTAAGGAGATTTACGGCGATTTACAAGTGTTTACAGAACATTTTCCTCTCTTCCCCAGCTGGTCTTGCATCTTCCCCAGCTGGTCTTGCATATGCGGTGCCCAAGGAAAAAAAGTTTCATGTTTTCACTCTTGAATGAATTCTTAACGAGGGAACTTTTTTCAGAGAAGCTTTGATTAAAACTTCCTCCACACCTGTTTTGTGGTTTCTCAGGTGTTTTATACACAATATGTTTTTTTTGGAGTTCTATTGTGTATCCGGGTGTTTTGTGGTATTTTTTATGTATACGGGTGTTTTGTGGTATTTTTTATGTATACGGGTGTTTTGTGGTATATTTTATGTATACGGGTGTTTTGTGGTGTTTTATTGTGCATACGGTTCTTTTGTGGTGTCTTTATTGTATATACGTGAGTATATACGTGTGTGTATGGATGTTTTGTTCTGTTTTATTGTGTATACAGGTGTTTTGTGGTGTCACTGTATATACGTGAGTTCTGAGGTGTTTTTTTGTGTATTCTGGTTTTTTCATGCTTTACTATGTATGCGGGTGTTTTGTGATGTTTTATGGTGTGTACGGGTGTTTTATATTTGGGTGTTTAATGGCATCTATGCGTATTTCGTAGGTTTACGTGTGTTTTGTGATTTATTCCGGTATTTAATATGTACACAAGAGTAGAGTGCGTGAGAGTGGAGTGCGTGTGAAAGCAGAGTGCGTGTATGACATATTTACAAGTGTGTGTCACACAGGTCTTTTGTTTATCATGTAAATCAAAAAATAATTACTGAGAAACAAAAGCCAGCAGGAGGGAGGGTGATATTGGTCAGTAATTGCCTATTAAGTGGTAACAATAGTCTGGACAAGTGGTGACAAGGGTCAACACATTTTCACGAGTCGTGTAGAGAGTGAAAGGTCAAACTGAATAGAAGAGGGGAAAGAGGATGGGTAAGGGGAGGGGAGGGAAAGTGATAGAAGGGGGTCATATAGCACGTAAGAAATGAGAGGTGATCAGGTTTGAGCCATGGAAAGGAATGGTTGCTTTAATTTCATATCGAGAGGGAAGAAAGGGAAGAAGGCAGAAGAAAAGGGCAAGGTGGAAGAACAGAAGAAAGGGGGAGTAAAGGCCCTTGGTCCATCTCTGCCTTTTCTTTTCCCATTCTTCTATGTTACTCCATTTACTCTCCCTCTCTCGTGCATTTGTTTTTTTTTTCGTCTTCTCTTTCATGTCCTTTCTATTACTTTAACCTTCGCTTCCCCCCATCGCTTCTATTACCCTTCTTAATTCTATTTCTCCCCAGCCCTCTCATTCTATAATGTCACCCTCCTCCAGCTCTACCCCACTCAAACTATTTTATCAACATTATCTCAGCTTATTCTCTCTCTCTCCCACTCTCTTAATCCATTATCTCCACTTTCTCTCACCCCACTCGCACTACTCTTTCCCCTCTCACTCTCTCTCATTATTATCTCTGCTCTCTCTCTCTCTCCAATTTCTCTGTCACTCTTCCATCCCATTCTCTCTCCTCATTCTCCTCGCATGTGCTCCCAGCTCCACTAAACACACATCACTAATAATTTCGTAGCATTAAGAGCCGGCAGATAATTACCCCCAGATAATTGGGTATAGATAATTGCTCTAAGATAAATTATTAAGGTATTTCTGATTATCCAGAGATTATCGAGATAATTATTCCACTGTCGCACACCTAACCTATCCAATTAAGTTTTTTTTTTCAATCTAAGTCCTTATTTTTTTGCAATATTTGTTTTTGTCAAGCTCTGTATTCACTACTAACTTGTGTGTATCATGCGAATTATATAGTTAGTTGCAATGTTAAGTTATAATATGTGTATTAATTTTGTTTACTGTTCTACCAACTCTCCTCTCAAAAATAATTGTACACTTGTACCTATTGTTTTAAGTTCGTTATAAATTGGTTCGTAGTGTGTAATTTCGTTATATTTATATACTAAATTCCCATCTAACAATAACATATTATCGGAATTTATAGACTTAATATATATATATATATATATATATATATATATATATATATATATATATATATATATATATATATATATATATGGTGAAGAGGTAGGCAGGGCTACACACCTGGGCACTCTCATTACCAGATAAACAACTCAATTAGGAAGGTTCACACGCTCTGATTATTTCAACAGGGTATCGGTAGCGTTGAAGGGGAGATGGTGGTAGTGCTGCTGCAGTGATAGTGGCGGTAGTGTTGTTATAGTGGAGGTGGTGTGATGGTGGTTGTGTGGTAGTTGTAGTGTAATAGTATGTAAATAAAGCAAGAAAATATACAGAATCTCGGCTTTATGGACATTTTATATCAGATACATGGATGAATAAGATTACTTCATCTACTCATTCATCAACTTATTTCTTATTCATCAACTTGCTTTATTTTTATCTACTTATCGGTACTGTGCAACATTATGTAATGTTGTCACATCTTTGACAACATTATCAGAGCAAAAAATGAACTACACATTTTATGTGACGTCTTTACCGCATACGTCTTAATGCGAACATATTTCACATTGTTATAAAGACGTATGTCTTAATGTTAATATAGAATGATGACTTCAGCTGCTTGATTTAACAGTAACTTGAACTATCACTTAAGTTGCACCAGACAAACTTGACCAGGGCTCAAGATAGGCATAGTCACGTTGTTTAATAGGTAGATAGAACCGTAATAAAAATATAAAAAAATGGCCTCTACACACTCCAGAAACAATTCCAACCTTCATTTAGGTAGATTACAGAAGCGTTGATAGTTGGAAGCCGATCGAATAGGGCATTCTCATGTTATATGTGAGAACATTGGAGGATGACGACAAAAATCATCTTTTTAAAGGCCCTCTTTGCTATTTAATGAGACAATAAGAAGAGGTAGAAAAACAACAGTAAAGGAAAAGGAGAGAGGCAGGAGCAAGGAACAAACTAAGGGCCAATAACAGGAGCTAAGCTAATTGTATAGAGGAGGACAAATTGGAGTGCAACTTGATATGAAAGTGGGAGTGGGAAGCCTATCAGTGGGAATGGAAAGTCTTTCACAGTGGAAGTGGGAAGCTTATCACAGTAGGAGAGGGAAGCCTCTCACTGTGGGAGTGGAAAGCCTATCACAGTAGGAGTGGGAAGCCTGTAACAAAACACACAAAGGAGCTGTGACTCGACCCCTGCAACCTTAAATAGGCGAGTACACACATTCATACACATACAATTGCAATACCTAGAAACTCCATGCGGTACTGAGAGGGAGAGAGAGAGAGAGAGAGAGAGAGAGAGAGAGAGAGAGAGAGAGAGAGAGGGAGAGAGGGAGAGAGGGAGTTAGTAAGGCAGTTTCACGGACAGATGATGAGAGATCCTCGAAGTGAACCAGGAGATGAAGAAAGGTGGAATAAATGAAGGATAAAAGAGAGACAAGGATGGATTCGGGATAAAAATATATAAATTTGACAAGAGAAGATACCGAGAAAGAAGCAATAAAAGGAAAAAACCAATTTGATGAAAGATAAACAAAGAAAACGATAAAAAAAAACAAGAGAAATTGAAGTGAGAAAATCAGACGGAGAGATAAATTAAAAAAATAATATGCAAGACAAAGAGGACTCATTTTTATTTAAGAATTATTAATGAACTCTCAGGTATTCTGTTGTTGTGGGAAAATATTATTCTCTGTTCGAATGACTCAGAATGACAATTGTAAATAGTTCTGGGGTGTGTGGAAGAGGTGGATAAGAAGTGGAAGAAGGGGAGGAGGAGGAGAAAGAAGAGGAGGAGAAGAGGAGGGGGAATACATTCGTAAAAAAATCACAATAAATCTGGATAGAAAAGACAGGAAAGGGAATATGGAAAATTGATATGTATTGACTGAAGATGTGAATGGAAAAGTAAGGAGGAGGAAAGGGAGAGAGAGAGCGAGAGAGAGAGAGAGAGAGAGAGAGAGAGAGAGAGAGAGAGAGAGAGAGAGAGAGACAGAGAGAGACAGAGAGAGACAGAGAGAGAAGAGAGAGAGAGAGAGAGAGAGAGAGAGAGAGTGTTAAGAATAGGTAGTAAAGGAGAGCAATAGTTATCCATTAATGAAGTGTTGGCAAGGAAATTAACTGGAACTGAAGATTAAATGGAATTACTAAATAATATGTGAGAAACTCTCATGTATATGAGAGTTTGTTCTTTACTCATAGTCTGTTGCATTTTTAATCTCCAGCAGTTCCCTCGTGTACCTGATTTCCGCCTCTCCAACAAATCTGTCTTCCCTATGAATTCCTGGTAGTATTTCGTACGTTATGATGTCACCCATGGTCCTTCAGTATTCTAATGTTATCAGGTTTAGCGTCCTCAGCTCACACACTGGGGGGTCCGTGATCGATCCCCGGCACGGGTGAAACGTTGGGCAAGTTTCCTGACACCTGCTGTCCCTGTTTATCTAGCAGTAAGTAGGTACCTGGGTGTTAGTGGACTTGTGGGTGGCATCCTGGGGAGACAATATTAACCTAAGTTGCCCGAAATGCTCTGCATAACCAGGAACGTTCTGTATTGTATGCCAGTGTCAGTTGTATCCTGTACTTGTAGAAATAATAATAATAATAATTTATTATTATTATTATTTAGTCATATAATTATTGTGCATTACATACATACATTTTGTAATAAGTACAAATTTGGAAATATTAGGGACGTGGAGGATAAAGTTGGGTCAATATGTCAGATACCCAGTGACGTCACTACACAGCTGTAATAACATCCCAGAGTAATAAGGGTATTAGTAGCACCTGCTTTTGTGGCCACAGCGGCGGTGCCTATGTTGACATCGCTATTGTATATAAATATATGTAATTGACTATGAACTCAATTAGATATATCTAAGTGAATTAATTTATATACTGTGCGGGCTAAAGGCCCAGTCACTGACTCTCTAGTCATAGGACTGGTCTGCCTTGGATGCTGGGCTAGCCTATTCCCTGAGCCGAATATGGAGATGAGCATTTATCTCAAAGAGTTAATTACGATACTTACTTGAACTGGATTACTGCACCTATCTGATTGGTGTTTTTAAAGGTTGATATCATATAGCGGGATTACTGCACCTATCTGATTGGTGTTTTTAAAGGTTGATCTGATATAGTGGGGGTACTGGGTTAATACAGAAGATTTACCACAGCAGTGCCACACTAGTGTGATTGGAAGGACTTACGGATGGGACAAGAAAATGAGATAAGGCGAGGAAATGAGGTAAAAAATGAGGTAAAGTACAACATATGTGGGTCATTTAGAGCTAAGAACAGTGGAGGCTCGATCCTCTGTCCGCTGAGCTAGGAACACACACGAGAGAGAGAGCGCGCGCGCACACACACACACAACAAAGAAGAACAAGCCGCTTCCAACCTTTTTTAACCCAGTAAAACTTAAGAATACTGTGGAAAAATATTACTTTTACAGATAAACACAAGTATTATTATTATTATTATTATTATTATTAACTTTGTTAATTTATTGTTGGTGATTATTATTATTTTTAATTTTTTTTTTCAATTTATAGTGTGATTATTATTATTATTATTATACATAATAATTATAAGTTTATACAAGGTAATGATTTTTTGTGAGTAAAAAAATGCAATCATGTTTGATCCGAGGAAGGAAGGGGCACTCAAATTCCCTGGATCAAGAGCCCCTCACTAGTAACCAGGCACTCCTGAATAAGGGAAAATTAATGTAATAACTCTACGTTATTACACCACCATATTTCACAAAAATAACTGGGTGACAAAGTTGACTCTTTATACTGTATAAGGGCTTTGATCCAAAACACCATCCATCAATACATGGGTGACACCAAACATCCAACCACATAACATGGAGTGACACCCAAACACCATCCACAATAACATGGGTGACAACCAAACACCAACCACAATAACGTAAGTGACAACCAAACACAAACAACAATAACATGGGTGACAACCAAACACTAACCACAACAACATGGGTGACACCCAAACACCAACCACAATAACATGGGTGACACCCAAACACCATCCACAACAACATGGGTGACACCCAAACACCATCCACAACAACATGGGTGACACCCAAACACCATCCACCACAACATGGGTGACACCCAAACACCAACCACAATAACGTGAGTGACAACCAAACACCAACCACAATAACATGGGTGGCAACCAAACACCAACCACAATAACATGGGTGGCAACCAAACACCAACCACAATAACATGGGTGGCAACCAAACACAAACCACAATAACATGGGTGACAACCAAACACCAACATGGGTGCAACCAAACACCAACCACAATAACATGGGTGCAACCAAACACCAACCACAATAACATGGGTGACAACCAAACACCAACCACAATAACATGGGTGACAACCAAACATCAACATGGGTGACAACCAAACACCAACATGGGTGACACCCAAACACCAGCCACAACATGGGTGACACCCAAACAGCAACCACAACAACATGAGTGACAATAAAGCACTAACCACAACATGGGTGACAACCAAACACCAACTACAACAACATGGGTGACAACCAAACACGAACATGGGTAACAACCAAACACCATCCACAACATGGGTGCAACCAAACACCAACCACAACAACATGGGTGACAACCAAACACCAACCACAACATGGGTGACAACCAAACACCAACCACAACAACATGGGTGACAACCAAACACCAACCACAACATGGGTGACAACCAAACACCAACCACAACAACATGGGTGACAACCAAACACCAACCACAACAACATGGGTGACAACCAAACACCAACCACAACAACATGGGTGACAACCAAACACCAACCACAACAACATGGGTGACAACCAAACACCAACCACAACAACATGGGTGACAACCAAACACCAACCACAACAACATGGGTGACAACCAAACACTAACCGTAACGTGGATCTCTAAACACCTTTACAGAATTCCTGAAAAACTAACATTGCTCCGGCTTTCCCAGCCGCTGGCCATTGTAAATGGCTCAAAGCATTAAAAATGAACGGAGTGGTGGGCGGTGATAGCAGGAGAGGCACTGTTTGGTGCCTCTTACTGACGCATAGAGTGCCTGGCACTGTATTTCACTGAGGCTGTTGTATTATACCACACATGTGCACTGCTGCAAGCATCTTGGCACTGCATGTCACACACACTGGCACTGTGTGGTCGCTGTATACTGTATATTAAACAACTGATAGAATAATTGAATATCTAAATGCAAATAGACGAGTAGAAAATATGGCGGACACACGGACAGGCAGGCAGGAAGGAGGGGAGACCAACTGGCAGACAGTCGGCCAGATAGACATTCGGGCAGACAGACAGTCGGCCAGACAGACGCCAATCATGAATTGGTTTCTACCGGATATTGCTTTCTAAACTGCTCTTTAATACCTATTAATACTATTATTGTTATTATTATTAGTAGTAGTATTTTTATTATCATTAGTTGTAGGAAAGCGCTAAATTAGTAGCTGTCATACAGCACCTGGGAAATGGGAGTTAATCAGGTTGTGTCTCAAGGAAGGGTACCTCGAATTCCTTGAATCAAAAGCTCTTCATTTGCATCAAGGACCTCGGATAACAAAAAGCACTTATGAAAGAGCCACTTCATAAAAAAAGTCTCATGATATTACAATGTTAATGGTGGAACTGCTTGTTAAACATATTTCCTCTGTTGTTGACTAGCTTAAAAATTAATAACAAAATATTACACAATTTTTTTCATAAGTTTAGTGAAAAAACACACGAGACGTAAATATATATTTTTTTAATGTGAGAGATTAATTAATATAATATGGAGCATTGAACTTAAGAGATTTGAATATGAAAAACATATAAAGTTCTCGTTTATTTTTTTACGTTATTATTTGGGTTGTTTGTCAAGTTCAAAATGTTTATTTAAGGAATAGATAGATGAGAGCTAGATAGTACATGATAGTCCTTAATATAGATGGACTTAAATAGTTGTTTTCAACAGATAGGACTTCACAATTCTTTTCTATCACTCTTTTTCATGTACTCCCAGCGTGAACAATATCAAGGGGACCTATCTTCCTCAGTATCTGGCCACTCCCATAGTTAACATCACTGACATGTCTCACAGCGTATCTTCCTCAGTATCTGGCCCCTCCCATAGTTAACATCACTGGCACGTCTCTCAACGTATCTTCCTCAGTATCTGGCCACTCCCATAGTTAACATCACAGGCACGTCTCTCAACGTCTTTCTTGGCACGTCTCTCAACGTATCTTCCTCAGTATCTGGCCACTCTCATAGTTAACATCACTGGCACGTCTCTCAACGTATCTTCCTCAGTATCTGGCCACTCTCATAGTTAACATCACTGGCACGTCTCTCAACGTATCTTCCTCAGTATCTGGCCACTCCCATAGTTAACATCACTGACATGTCTCACAGCGTATCTTCCTCAGTATCTGGCCACTCCCATAGTTAACATCACTGGCACGTCTCTCAACGTATCTTCCTCAGTATCTGGCCACTCCCATAGTTAACATCACGGGACAAGTTTTTAGTTCTGGCACCAGTAACATATCTGTCTCCACTTTTCCCAGTATCTGGCCACTCTCATAGTTAACATCACTGACATGTCTCAGCGTATCTTCCTCAGTATCTGGCCACTCTCATAGTTAACATCACTGACATGTCTCAGCGTATCTTCCTCAGTATCTGGCCACTCTCATAGTTAACATCAGACACACTATCCTCATGTCTTTCAGTATCTGGGTTCTCAGCTACTAGGTAAAGAATTGATATTTTTCCTTAAATATAATAGACCAGAGCCTCTCAAGGTACAATTGTACACTATTTACAAAAAACAAATCACTATACCTGGGTTAGAAAGTCGCAAATTAGCAACACTTAGAGAGGAAACTTAGGACTTTTCATTTCGTCATAAAACTGTTCTGCCTATCAACATCCTGTCCACCTTATCCACATCTTCATCTCTCATAGATCTGTCCAGCCTATTCTTCATCTCCATCATCTTGAACTGTCCAGCCTATTCTTCATCTCCATCATCTTGAACTGTCCAGCCTATTCTTCATCTCCATCATCTTGAACTGTTCAGTCTATTCTCATTCTCATCTTAGGCTTACAGAAGTGCTCTTTTCTTATGCTGTTATGAGTAAGCCAGAAGGGCTCGAACCGCGGTTAATTTACGGACCGCGCTTCGAGCCCCTCGTCCACCCTTCTATTGATCGACAATTTTTTATTACAACTTAATTTGAGTTTATGCTCTTATATTTATAATAGTTGGGTGTGAAAGGGATCTGCCTAGCATAGGCCAGTAGACCTACTGATGGGATCCTCTATTGAAATGTACGTAAGCAGCTTTATCAGCAACCTCGCTCTCTTCTCTTCTCTTATACCTATTCTCAGTCTTCCATATCCCTGTACCCAACATCTCCGCAACTACTTCTATCCTCTTTAAATCCCTGCCCAGATGGTTAAAAAAATATTAATTTAGGGTAAAAAAAAAGCCTAACCTTATAGATTTTAATCAGATTTTAATCAAATTTTAATTTGTATTTTATAAAAGTAAAGTATCAGATATAGAAGACTAGGAGAAAACTTTTATATTTCATATTTCGACAAAACAGAGCAGTTAAAAATAACCCCTGCCTGGGGTGCCTGCCTGTGGCCACTTCCAGTGGTCCTTGTCTGTGGTCCTTGTCTGTGGTCCTGTCTGTGGCCTCTTCCAGTGGTCCCTGTCTGTGGTCCCTGCCTGAGGGCTTTGCTTTTAGCCCTTGCCTGTGAGCCAGGTAGACGAAGTGTTTCAGATATATGCGCCTGTGGGTTAGGTGACGGAAGTGTCTCAGATATATGAGCTGAGCATAGAGTTAGCACCTACCATAAACCCGGCTAGAGGGAAGCGAGACTCTGCTCTTGGGACCGTCCACCTCGCTAAACACCCTCATATTTCACGCCGAAACATGGACAAGCATTTAAACTTGGCGAGAGACTGGCAAAAAGTGGAAGAATGACGGAGATAATGTGCAGTGGAAGGGCAGAATAGAGATGGAGGCTTTTTATGATGGTGGTGGTAGTGGTGTTGCTGGTGGTACTAGTAGTGACTGGTGGTGGTGGTGGCAGTAGTGGTGGTGGCTGGGATATCAGTAGCTTTGGTGGAGGTGGTGTTGACGTATCGACGAGTGTGTCGTTGGTTAGAACCTGTCTACTCCAATCTCTGCCAAACACCAGCTCACCAATTATACAAGTTTCACCTACACATGCTAACGTCTTAAAGCTCATTCAAACTGTGGGGAAAAAAACAGAGTTCAAAATTGAGTGGTATATACAAGACAAGGTAATAAAGCATAACAAAGGAGCCTACAGTCAGTCTCCTGTAACATACTGTACTGCGGCTCCTCCAATACATACATGGATGCCGGATGCTACGTCACTGATGACAGGAAGTGATATTAGATGCGATTAAGATTGAGGACAATTTAAGGCCAAGGAAAACACACAAATCATAAGAACACACGGGTAGAAAGTGAAAAAACTTAGCTGTCGTTGATGCAATCAGTAAGGACTTAAAACGGCGGCTGGTTTTAAAAAAAACTAATATTGTGGTTTAAGAACCACCGAAATAATAAGGTACTTAAAGCTTGACGAGAAGATTAGTAGCTTTTCTAGCGACACCAAAAACTACGCTACAGTTTCAACAAAAGCTGTATTACTAAGGTACCGGACAAATAAGGTGTTGCAAACTGGGCTAACCAACGGAGATCTATAATAACCAAACTTCCGATACTCTCCTCTCACACAATAAACTAATTACATGGAGGGGCATCCTTTACACAGCTTCCTTCAGTATCCTTAAACAACGCAATGCCTGGGCTTCAACCTCAATAAGTATGAAAATTGTCAAGCCAATAGAAGGTTGCGTAACTACGCGGAAAATGCGCAACCGGTGTATGTAAACAAGACAATGTGAATTGTGACATTTTATCGTGAATACATTTCGTTGACCAGTGATTTCATCAATTGATAAAATTCCTGGAGGGCGAAACATCTTCACAATAAAATGTCATAACCAGAATTGAGTGCCTTATTTACGTTCTCTCTTCAATGTGCTGGTTATTTGTGCATTGCTCCAGTTATGGTATTGTACCTTTTTTTTTATATACTATCTTTATACTCCATCACTGTATTGCCATGAAGGCGGACGGCAGCTGAGCTCCACTGATTTGCGAGGTTCCTCAGGGATCAGAGCTTGTATGAGGAGACCCGGGCCGGATGTACCGGCGAACCTACAAGAATACACATACAACCCGCACATATAAAAAGAGATGAGCTTACGACGTTGTTTCGGTCCGACTTGGATCATTTACAAAGTCACACTAACACACAGGACAGGTGGAAGGGGTATTTATAGGCAGGCAAACAGGGAAGGGCACAAGAAAGTGGGGTAATAATGGAGGTAGTACCCCACTTTCTTGTGCCCTTCCCTGTCTGCCTGTCTATAAATACCCCTTCCACCTGTCCTGTGTGTTAGTGTGACTTTGTAAATGGTCCAAGTCGGACCGAAACGTCGTCGTAAGCTCCTCTTTTTTTATATGTGCGGGTTGTGTGTATTGTTCCAGTCATGGTATTGTGCCTTTTTTTGTTATCTACAAGAAGAATGCACGCAGTCGGCCACGGAGGGCACGGCTACAGACCAGCTGCGTCTAATTCCTTAAAACAAAATAGTTCAGCTATTGATGCTGCCGTTGCTAGTGATGGTAGGTACTAGCAGTGGAAGAAAACACGATAGCTAAAGGAATAGAAGTGGATGAAAGCAATAGTTACTATAGGAATATAACTGTGTGTGTGTGTGTGTGTGTGTGTGTGTACTCACCTAGTTGTGGTTGCAGGGGTCGATTCATAGCTCCTGGCCCCGCCCCTTCACTGGTCGCTACTAGGTCACACTTCCTGCTCCATGAGCTTTATCATACCTCTTCTTAAAGCTATGTATGGATCCTGCCTCCACTACATCACTTCCCAGACTATTCCACATCCTGACAACTCTATGACTGAAGAAATACTTCCTAACATCCCTGTGAGTCATCTGAGTCTTCAACTTCCAACTGTGACCCCTTGTTTCTGTGTTCCATCTCTGGATCATCCTGTCTTTGTCCACCTTGTCGATTCCACTCAGTATTTTATGTTATCATATTCCCCCTATCTCTCCTGTCTTCCAGTGTCGTCAGGTCGATTTCCCTTAACCTCTCCTCGTAGGACATGCCCTTTAGCTCCGGGACTAGTTTTGTTGCAAACCTTTGCACTTTCCTTACGTGCTTGGCTAGGTGTGGGTTCCAAACTGGTGCTGCGTACTCCAATGTAGCCCTAACGTACACGGTGTAGTGTCCTGAATGATTCCTTATTAAGATGTCGGAATGCTATTCTTTGGTTTGTGTAGATATATAAAGAAAGAGAGAGAGAGCGGGAAGGAAGTAGGAGGGAAATTTAAGAGGGAGAGAAAGATGAAGGAAAACGAGACAGTGGAGTAGGAGAACTAAAAATGTATTGAAAAACGAGAATGAAAACAGGGAATTATATTTATCCCTAACCCAGTGAGGATGATACATATCCCAGATTCTTTGAGGATGATACCTGTACCAATGAGAGAAATTCTAATGTTATAAACATAAGGATGTTGACGCACACACACCAGATCAACTCCACAAACATCAGATTCCCTCCATTCGACGTGAAGCATTGCTCACTATAAATAACAGATTCACACCCACAAAACCACACGCTACCCACAACACAGTTCACTAAACTACACCCAGCACTTCCCAAAACATCCCACACTACCTGCAATACCCCACACTACCCACACCATCCAGAAAATCCACACAACATTACCAGCCACACTGAGCAACGTAATAAGTACATCTCCAGGATAATAACCCTCACTTAGAACTATCTCCTAACATGTCTAGGTAACCATTAGCCTTTGTTATAATTAGCTTAGTCTCTGATGGCACCATTATTCACCCCAGAGTGCCACTGGCACCCTTATCCTGCTCCTTAACCTGCCAGATAATTGACCTTACAAAATATATACACCGAGAAATGTATATCTCTCTCTGAGTATATAAACTGAGAGTTGTACTGGGATTAAAATATTATTGGCTGCTGGTAAACAGGAGACATGCAGTCTTAATTACCCTTTTAGATGAAAGACTTTGAATTTGATTAGACAATTAAGGATGGTGCAAGAGGCAGCACGTCCAAGAAACACAACAGTTAAGTCTTAATCTGTGCGAATGCAAGGATGAATTTTAACTACGCAAGTCTTAGATATAACAAATTAAGATTTAACTATAACTAAGAAAGTCTTGATTATTACGACGTAGTCTTTGATTATTACGACGTAGTCTTTGATTATTACGACGTAGTCTTTGATTATTACGGCATAGTCTTTGATTATTACGACGTAGTCTATGATTATTTGCGACGTAGTCTTTGATTATTACGACGTAGTCTTTGATTATTACGACGTAGTCTTTGATTATTACGACGTAGTCTTTGATTATTACGACGTAGACCTTAATTATAACTTCGTGAGTCTTAATTCTAACTACGTTAAGATTTAATTATGACAACATTTCGCTCATAGGAATCTTCGTCCAACTACGATAAGCATCCCACTGAGCGAAACGTACTTTAGTATTCTGTGTCAAACCTCAATATAAGAGTTATTCATACATGATTTTTTCTTGCCATCTAGAGTAATGATGATGATAATAATATTTTTTATTATTATTATTATTATTATTAAATTATTATTAAAATTCAATATATTTGAATATCTATTGTATACCTGTAGCCGTTCTCGAGAGTTGTTTTATTCTTGCACCTTGTCCTCAGGTCAAGACTATTTCCTGTCTGCCTGGTCAACCAGGCTGTTGGTACCAGCGTCAGGTAACTGTCGCCTTGTCTGGAATTTTAAAAAGATTGTGGTCCCGTTTGTCCTTGGAATAACTCCAGACTCGAGTGACTGTCACCACTGTAATAACTCCAGACTCGAGTGACTGTCACCACTGTAATAACTCCAGACTCGAGTGACTGTCACCACTGTAATAACTCCAGACTCGAGTGACTGTCACCACTGTAATAACTCCAGACTCGAGTGACTGTCACCACTGTAATAACTCCAGACTCGAGTGACTGTCACCACTGTAATAACTCCAGACTCGAGTGACTGTCACCACTGTAATAACTCCAGACTCGAGTGACTGTCACCACTGTAATAACTCCAGACTCGAGTGACTGTCACCACTGTAATAACTCCAGACTCGAGTGACTGTCACCACTGTAATAACTCCAGACTCGAGTGACTGTCACCACTGTAATAACTCCACAATAATAAACGTGGACTGTCACCACTGTAATAACAGACTTTAGTGACTGTCACCACTGTAATAACTCACTAAAAGCACCATTATAACTCAACTTACTGTCACCACTGTAATAACTCCAGACTCAGTGACTGTCACCACTGTAATAACTCCAGACTCGAGTGACTGTCACCACTGTAATAACTCCAGACTCGAGTGACTGTCACCACTGTAATAACTCCAGACTCGAGTGACTGTCACCACTGTAATAACTCCAGACTCGAGTGACTGTCACCACTGTAATAACTCCAGACTCGAGTGACTGTCACCACTGTAATAACTCCAGACTCGAGTGACTGTCACCACTGTAATAACTCCACAAATAATAAACTGACGTAAGTAATAAAACTTTTAATAACTTCATTATAAACTCTCCCAATACATCATAAACAAAATTATAAAAATTCCTGCAATTCTTCCGTATTAATAAAAACATTACGAGGAAAAGTGTCAATTAAGTCCAATGTGGACATAAACACTAAGAGGAAACGAGCCTAGAAAAAATATGTTGGTCAAAATTGTTTCATATCTCATTGACAGTAAGAGATGGAGTATTCAGTACTCTTATGTGAAGGCGGGTTTAACGCACTGCTCTCTATTAGTATTATTTATTAACTTTATTATCAATTATTAATTTTATTTTTATGTATTAATTTTAACATTAATGTTTTTTTATTATTTTTATTATAGTTATTAATATTATTTAGTAGTAATGGTAGTAATATTAATGGTGGTAGTAATGCTGGTAGTAGTGGTAATAATAGTAATAGTAATAGTAGCAGCAGCAGCAGTATAGAGAAAGAGAGAGAGAGCTAATGCAGATAGCAGCTCTTAGCTTGTAAATTAGGTTAGTAACCCTAACTTAACCTTGTAAAACCATCTGTAAGAGAAGAGAGAGAGAGAGAGAGAGAGAGAGAGAGAGAGAGAGAGCAGCTCTTTGCTTGTCAATAAAGTTAGGAATCCTTAACTTGTAAATAGCTTGTCAATAAAGTTAGGGATCCTTAACCTAACCTTGTCAAACCCTGTGAAAGAGAGAGAGAGAGAGAGAGAGAGAGAGAGAGAGAGAGAGAGAGAGAGAGAGAGAGAGAGTCAGCCAGCCACATATTGACAATAAGATACTTTATAAACCAGTCACATTATGAACTAGGAAAGCCAGTTGAGGCCGCCATCTGCGACCCAAATGCCATTTTTACACAGAACAGCTGCTGCCATCACATCCTGTCAAACTCTAGCTCTGGTCCCCGTAACCTCTCAAATAAGCTGGTTTGTAGAATACCTTACTGAAGCTGTCATGGCCTGATGAGCATTCTCTGAATTAATTAGTTTTATCGAGTTTCTGCACATGACGCAGGATAAGAAAATAGTCAGTTTGACAAAGTTTTCATTTATTTATGTCTGCCTCAACTGGAGAGGCTTGGCATCTGGCTTACTCCAATTAGTATCTCCGGGAAACCTCAGAATTGTAATTAGTGGCAATAACTTTTTCCCCGCTCATTGAGTAATCGAGGGGACGAGAGCTATATATTATATAAACAACTCAAAGCAAACAAAACAGAGCCATTTGTTTCTTAATCAACGTTTCGCCCTAAACACGTCTTTATTAAGTCGTGTATAAACTTGGTGAAACCATGTTAAGGTTTAAATGTCTTTTAAGAACGTTTTGCTCTCTATGTCTGGCTTCATAATCGGCTATTCAGTATTCCTAACACGTTCTGGGCTCGATACGGTGCATACTGCCAGTGGCCCTATTATCCCAAACAAAAACTCTAAGTACAGCTATTATACTTTTAGTTCCATTATATATACAGGGAATATCTGAAGATTCTTCGTTAAAATGAATATTGGTATTACATATAGCAACGTCAGGCTTGAGGCTAGAGCTAGAGCTCGCCCTGGTATGAGAAAACAAGCCGTAACCAGCTGTAAGCTGGTGTAACCATTACCCTAATGCAGGATGCCATTCTGTGCTGGGACGAGACCCCGTCACCTGCTACTCTTCTGGAGAAAGATGGAAGGGATAATGGAAAGGGGTAAAGGGAGATGCTTTCAATTTTTGGCTTACTTTTCTCTGTTGTGATCCAAATTTCCTGCGATGTTTGGATCACGAGGAGTCTCGTGGGATAGAACTTAAAAGATGGTTCAGAAGTTGGTTACGCTAGGTTTATTCCTTTGGTTCACTTGGTTCACTTTCTGGTTCATTTACACCCAAATCATTGCCAAATTCTCGGTCCATTTAGTCAGGACTTTAGCCTAAATTGGCCAAATTTTGTGTGGATTTCGATATCTTTTTGACCCAAAAGACAAAATTCTTGATTCTTTGGACCTATAAGTCGGTCGGATTCGCTCATTCCTTGGTGCATTTCCAGCATTTCTCAGACCAATGTGCTTAAATTCTCGATCTGTTTATGTGAGCGTTTTATCAGTCCATTTTCTTCACTTCCCAGTTCACCTGGACCGGCCCTTGGTCCGCTGGACCCACAGCAACAGAGGTTCCAGCATCCGCTCACAGAATCAGGAACGTCCTAATTCGGTTTCGTAATTTTTCAACCGGACGCTGGAGCCTGCAAGAAAAGTTTCTTGTTCTAAGTGACAGGTGTTTTGTTTATCATGTTAGATGAGGGAGTGGCGGTGAGGGAGTGGTAGTGAGGGAGTGGTGGTGAGGGAGTGGTGGTGAGGGAGTGGTGGTGAGGGAGTGGTGGTGAGGGAGTGGTGGTGAGGGAGTGGTGGTGAGGGAGTGGTAGTGAGGGAGTGGTAGTGAGGGAGTGGTAGTGAGGGAGTGGTAGTGAGGGAGTGGTAGTGAGGGATGGTAGTGAGGGAATGGTAGTGAGGGAATGGTAGTGAGGGAGTGGCGGTGAGGGAGTGGTGGTGAGAAATTTTTGATAATGATACTAATTAATGGTGGGAAACTATCAAAATGAAATTGAAAATGTGTATAGATGGGGAGCTAGAGAGAGAAGAGAGAGAGAAGAGAGAGAGAGGGAGAGAGAAGAGAGAAGGAGAGAGGGAGGAGAGAGAGAGAGGAGAGAGAGAGAGAGAGAGAGAGAGAGGAGAGAGAGAGGAGGGAGAGAGAGAGAGAGAGGAGAGAGGAGAGAGAGAGAGAGGGAGAGAGAGGAGAGGAGAGAGAGAGAGCTAGAGAGAGAGAGCTAGAGAGAGAGACTAAAACATAAGGCAGGAGATGTAAGTAAATAAGGAAATGGGGGAAAGTAAAATCCATGGAGGAGGGAGTAAAGTGGGAAGTAGGAATGAGAATAAAAAGAGACTAGAGGACAGACAAGAAAGATGAAGCAGGGAGAGTTAAAAAAAATAGAGAATAGGGAGAAAGTTCACCAGATTGACAGGAAGAGAGGAAAAAAATAGAATGTAAAAAATGGCGGAATTAAAAAAGAGGTCAAAGAGAGAGAATGGAAAAGGAAAGACATGAATGCATGAAAGAAAGGTGATAGAATTAGAAAAGCAAGGAACGAAAATGAGATAATTGTACTTAGTCATATCCAAGACCTTGTAGGACGATACAGGACCAGGGAAATCCATTTTTCATACGGGGTGGACCCAAATAAGCCAGCCAAATAACTCAAACATATGACCAAAAGCTCCAGCCAGCTGATCGTCTCATGACTTACAACCTGTGCCAGGAAAACAAACACTTGTCCTGTTTCCTGATATACAGAAACTCAAAAAGCAGCCACCTCCATGTGGTGAGTTCTGGGTATTTTGTGTGACTAAGTAGATATTCACTCAAAATGGCTGAGAGCTGCTCACTGTGTATAGTCTGTGTATATATATTATTATAATCAAAAGAAGCGCTAAACCACAAGGGTTATATAGCACCTGTGTATATATAGTCTATGTGACTTTGTAAATGGTCCAAGTCGGACCGAAACGTCGTCGTAAGCTCCTCTCTTCTATGTGCGGGTTATGTATTGTTCCAGTCAGGGCATTGTGCCTTTTTGTTTTCAATATGTATATATACCATGATATATTGTACGATATTGTACTGTTTCTTGTGTTCTTTTACTGATACATAAAACACATCCACCAATCATGGGAAATTACCAAAAATCATATTTGCATGAGATGTCTACTGTGTCAAACTAGCTAGGCCTGGGGAGAATAGATCCTGATCTATCTTCCTTGTGACTGACGATTATTTTAAACAAAAACGGATTTTTTTCATAATTTGGTATAACTAAAAAAAAGTTCAGAATTTCTAATAATTTGGTATTAACTAAAAAGCCCAGAATTTCTAATAATTTGGTGAAATTAACTAAAAAAGCCCATAATTTCTAATAATTTGGTATAATTAACTAAAAAAAGCCCAGAATTTCTAATTTGGTAAAATTAACTAAAAAATCCCAAAATTATACCAATTAGAATAATTTGGTATAATTGACCAAAAAAAGCAGAACGCAATCTCAAATTATTTAATGTTTGTGTCGACGTCGTTCACAGCTGAAAAAAAAGCAGAGCAAGTTTTTGTGAGAACGTTTCGCTCTGGGTAGAGTGGAACGCTGTCACAAGATTGGTCCAACACTTTTCCCCAGTACTCTCCGTAGCATGTATATGTAGGCTGGTCACACCTGTGCACACCCATGTCCTCCTGGCTGGTTAATAGAGTTTCAAGCCTATCGATTACTCGAGGATTGTTAAAGCTGCATGTAATCTGTTTACCACCAGTAAGGAATACTTTTATCCCCAAAATAGGACTGAAGAGAGACCTCTCAGTATATATGTACAGAGCTATACACCTTATGTAGTATATACGCTCAGTGTTTATATTCTATTTCTAACACATCAGTGTTTATATTGTTTTTCTTAGAACAAGGGTATATATATATATATATATATATATATATATATATATATATATATATATATATATATATAATGTTTCTCTCAGTGTATATACAATTGGAATTAATTTCAATCCCCTGGTAAGAGAATACGTGTTCTTGACTGGTGGTGTACAAGTGACGTGGTGTCTTAATGGCGCTCGTGTGGTCGATTGATTTCAAACCTGGAGACTGGGACGCAACAAGGCAACAAATGGGGGTTAAGAGACGTAATGAAGAGGAAAGCCTGCGCAAAACGTCTTCTAAGATCAAAGTTTGTACTGCAATACCACCAAAACATTGCTTCATCTAAATGACTAATTACCAACAATAATCAGAACAAGTGTCTACTGGGACAACGTTTCGCTCTTCGTAGAGCTTTACCAAGAAACGTTGTCTGAACAAAGCTTTGTTCAAAGCATTCCTCCAATCACCAAGTCACAGTGCCAGGGCCAGTGGGAGTACAGGCACTCTTGCTAAAATATGCCTGTAAAAGCTTCATGTTACATAATAATGCTGTATGTTACATATTAACGCTGTATGTTAGTAGGTAAAAAGATTAGACTTTTTCTCCAGTGTGGATATATACTCCAATTCCTCGAATCAAGAGCTCCTACCCGGCATCAAAGCAACCCCTTTCCCTTTTCCCTTAAAGGGGAACAGGAGTATTAAATGCTCTAATCCACTGGTCATTGGGATCGTGGATTAAGCCCGGATTTATGGCCAGAAAATACACACACTCAAACCACAGGATATTCCTCCATCAGAGGATGTTCCTGGATATTCCTGGATATTCCTCCATCACAGGATATTCCTGGATATTCCTCCATCACAGGATATTCCTGGATATTCCTCCATCACAGGATATTCCTGGATATTCCTCCATCACAGGATATTCCTGGATATTCCTCCATCACAGGATATTCCTCCATCACAGGATATTCCTGGATATTCCTCCATCACAGGATATTCCTGGATATTCCTCCATCACAGGATATTCCTGGATATTCCTCCATCACAGGATATTCCTGGATATTCCTCCATCACAGGATATTCCTGGATATTCCTCCATCACAGGATATTCCTGGATATTCCTCCATCACAGGATATTGATTTCTCCCTGGATATTCCTCCATCACAGGATATTCCTGGATATTCCTCCATCACAGGATATTCCTGGATATTCCTCCATCACAGGATATTCCTGGATATTCCTCCATCACAGGATATTCCTGGATATTCCTCCATCACAGGATATTCCTGGATATTCCTCCATCACAGGATATTCCTGGATATTCCTCCATCACAGGATATTCCTGGATATTCCTCCATCACAGGATATTCCTGGATATTCCTCCATCACAGGATATTCCTGGATATTCCTCCATCACAGGATATTCCTGGATATTCCTCCATCACAGGATATTCCTGGATATTCCTCCATCACAGGATATTCCTGGATATTCCTCCATCACAGGATATTCCTGGATATTCCTCCATCACAGGATATTCCTGGATATTCCTCCATCACAGGATATTCCTGGATATTCCTCCATCACAGGATATTCCTGGATATTCCTCCATCACAGGATATTCCTGGATATTCATCCATCACAGGATATTCCTGGATATTCCTCCATCACAGGATATTCCTGGATATTCCTCCATCACAGGATATTCCTGGATATTCCTCAACCCCAGAATATTCCTGGTAATTCCTCAACCACAGGATATTCCTCGATATTCCTCAACCCAGAATATTCCTGGTAATTCCTCAACCACAGGATATTCCTCGATATTCCTCAACCCCAGAATATTCCTAAACACCAGGATATTCCTAGATATTCCTCAACCATAGGATAATCTCCAGTGTTCCTAAATCCTTCTAGGATATATTAACCTAGATATCTTTAAATCCAGGACTTATAAATCCTTCTAGATATATTCCTAAGTTCTTTAAGATCCTTTAAATTTCTTCTAAATCCTATTAAATTTTTAAATCTCCTTCTAAATCTTCTAGTATTTAACAGTTTTAGATTCCACTTTCTAGATCATGATTTAATTCATCTAAATCCTTCTAGAACCAACCAAATCCTTCCAGGATTTCAAATAAATCCTTCTGGAATTTCATCTAAATCCTTCTAAAATTTCATCTAAATCCTTCTAGGATTTCATCTAAATCATTCTAGGATTTCATCTAAATTCTTCTAGGTCTTTATCTAGATCCTTCTAGGATTTCATCTAAATCCTATTGGGTAGAATAAGATTAAATGGAAGAGATGGAAGAGGTAGGATTTAAAAACTATCTTCCAGGATTTCGTCTTAGAAAGTCTTGGTGATTTCAGAAGATTAATAAGGGAAGAAAGTCAGGGTGAGGAATTCAGAACTGTCTTTCCCCTGCTTCGGTCCCCTGACTCGGTCCCCTGCTACAGCCTCCAACTCTCCCCCTGCTCCAGCCTCCAACTCTCCCCCTGCTCCAGCCTCCAACTCTCCCCCTGCTCCAGCCTCCAACCTGCTCAGCCTCAACTCTCCCCTGCTCCAGCCTCCAACTCTCCCCCTGCTCCAGCCTCCAACTCTCCCCTGCTCCAGCCTCCAACTCTCCCCTGCTCCAGCCTCCAACTCTCCCCCTGCTCCAGCCTCCAACTCTCCCCCTGCTCCAGCCTCCAACTCTCCCCCTGCTCCAGCCTCCAACTCTCCCCCTGCTCCAGCCTCCAACTCTCCCCATGCTCCAGCCTCCAACTCTCCCCCTGCTCCAGCCTCCAACTCTCCCCTGCTCCAGCCTCCAACTCTCCCCTGCTCCAGCCTCCAACTCTCCCCTGCTCCAGCCTCCAACTCTCCCCCTGCTCCAGCCTCCAACTCTCCCCTGCTCCAGCCTCCAACTCTTCCCTGCTCCAGCCTCCTACTCTCCCCCTGCTCCAGCCTCCTACTCTCCCCCTGCTACAGCCTCCTACTCTCCCCCTGCTACAGCCTCCTACTCTCCCCCTGCTACAGCCTCCTACTCTCCCCCTGCTACAACCTCCTACTCTCCCCCTGCTACAGCCTCCAACTCTCCCCCTGCTACAGCCTCCTACTCTCCCCCTGCTACAGCCTCCAACTCTCCCCCTGCTACAGCCTCCTACTCTTCCCCTGCCTTTTCCCCAGTATTACACCGTTCCAGATCTCTAAACGTTCCTCCACCGCCAAATTACCTATTATGAAAAAACTTGACCAATTCTTTCGACCAAGGAAGGTATAATAACAGAGTGGAGAGTAAATGGTGAGGCAGGGAGAGAGGTGGTACGAAGGGAGGAGAAGCAGATGTAGATAATAAGTGAGACTGGGAAGATAAAAAGTGAAGGAAGATTAATATGATGAAGGAAGAAGAATAAGAAGAACTTGAAGAATTGCTGAAAAACGGTTAAAAATGCTGACAACTTGAAGATTAAGACACACTTGCAGAAGCTGGGTATCTTTATTGAAGAAGCCTACACAGTAGGCTTCTTTAAACATGTGCAGACGCCTAGCATCAAGTGGGAATAATGGTTCTTAGGAAGGAATTTAGGCATCAATTCTGACGCCAGTTCTGGTGTTGTCAGTTCTGACGTCATCCTGAAGAAGCCTACTGTGGATTCGAAACGTTCATTAATAAAGAAACTCAGTTGTTGCAAGTGTGTCTTAATCTTGAAGAATAAGAAGAAAAGAAGAAATAAGAGGAAGAAATACTATTGAGAAGTTTGTGAGAAAGACTTGTGCAGAAGCAAGAACCACCGCCATCACCACCACCGCCGCCGCCACCACTACCACTACTACTACCACCACCGCCGCCACCACCACCTTATATTCTGACGCAATAATCTGCGTAATAATCTGCGCAATAATCTGAGTAATGTAATTATTCGGGCGAGTGAAGTTATAATTTTGAAGAAATTAATTTTATAATGAGGGGACGCGCTAAAACCGTAGGGCTTGTAGAAACGCATGGGGAATTGGAGGAAATAAAGTTTTGGGGAAGGAAGGAGATCAAGAGCCCCTCACCAGCATCAAGGATTTTTTTTGTGTGTACACATAACCTGGTTCGTGTGTGCACATCACGTGGAGGGTGTGTGCATTATCTGGAGCGTGTGTACATCACTTGGAGCTTATGTACACATCACCGTGTATGTGTGTGTGTACATATATATATATATATATATATATATATATATATATATATATATATATATATATGATATAAGAAAGAGAGAGAGAGAGAGAGAGAGAGAGAGAGAGAGAGAGAGAGAGAGAGAGAAATATTAGTGAGAGAAAAAAGTGAGGTAAATTTCTATAGTATCATGAGATTTTGACAAGCCCTGATACCAGACGCTGACGCCCAACCTTGACACCAGGCCCCTGACTAACGTTCACCGAAGCCCTGACTATCCCTAATTCCAGATCTGATGACGCAAGAACTGACAGCAGAACTGACGACACCAGAACTTACACCAGAACTGATGTCAGAACTGACGACGCCAGAACTGATAACACCAGAACTGATGTCAGAACTGACGACGCCAGAACTGATAACACCAGAACTGATGTCAGAACTGACGACGCCAGAACTGATAACACCAGAACTGATGTCAGAACTGACGACACCAGAATTGACACCAGAAGTGACGTCAAAACTGACAACACCAGAACTGATGCCATAGCTGACAAGACCAGAACTGACGCCAGAATTGATGCCTAAATTCCTTCCTAAGAACCATTATTCCCACTTGATGCTAGTTGTAAAAGAGCCCAAAAATCGAGGAAAACATTTGTAAATGTAAATTAAGTCAATTTACAAGAAGCTTGAAACGTTTATTGTTATTTGTAAAAAATGAAATAAACGTTAATTCTGGAAATGAACAGTCATTCGGAAAATGATAATGCAGTCTTCTGAAAATGAGCGTATTTGTTTCCGTAAATGAACGGACATGCAGCTGGACGTAAACGTACGCCCGTCTGACAAGAACTGCGTATTTGCGTAACACCACAAAGATGAACGAAGCTGCAAACACCAGAAGAGAGGCAGAGCACTATGTCAATAGTATAATACATAAAGAAACAGAACGTTTTCCAGTGACAATGTTTCGTTTTGTCAACACAGGAGAGATCTACCCAGAGCGAAACGTTGTCACAATATAAGTACGCTATCCTAATAACTTTTCTTCAGACAGACAGCTGCAGCTCTGGTAGTAGGCAAGATAAATATCTTAAGGCATCTGCATATGTTAATGAATCTGTTTCTTTCTTGAGAGGCTGGACTGTTACCCTCGTAACTCTCACCACAAAGTACATTCTCTCAATTCTGAAAAATACAAAACACAAAACACACACACACACACACACACACACACACACACACACACAAACCCAAGTGTTTATCGACAAGTGCTTTGGCAAAACAGGCTAAGTACCTATCACATATTTTTTGACAACAGGTACCTAACACACACACACAACAGGCTAAGTACCTATCGACAATTTTTTTGACAACAGGTACCTAACACACACACAGCTGCTCAATGCAGCCACCGAGAAATCCACTCAGGAAAAACTACAACTCCCACAGCGACAGCAAAATCAGACAACGGTATTTAATTTCCTCCCACGCTGGGCTGTGTCTGCAAGTAAATTACCATCACAAATTGCCCACTGTGGCAGACTCCATCACCCTGTGTTTACAAGGTTCTGAGAAGTGTCTCTCCTTGTTGTCGTTGTGGGTCGTGTGACAGATGTAGTGAGTGACCCCTAGAAAACTGCAACAGAACTGTTCCAACGGAACTGTTAGGACACTGTTGCAACGGTATTTTTAGAATACAGAAGATTTAAAACAATGGATCAATGCAATTATTGTTTTAACAGTGTTGCAATGCAATGACCGCCACGACATTTTGTTGAAGAAATAATCGCAATATTGTTGTCAGTCAACGATTAATTTAGGCTAAATATTAAGTGAATTACAGTATTTCTTAGGTACTTTCTGCTAGTTCTCAAGTAACATATCTCAGACTTGCAAAAAGATACGCTGGGTATTAACTGTCTTAAGTAACCGCAGCAGAAACGTCAGTATTAACTGCAGCAGAAACAGCAGGAGCAGTAACAAAAGCAGCAGAAGTAGAAGTAATACTAGTAATATTAACAAAAGCAACAGAAGTAGAAGTAATACTAGTAACATTAAAAATAACAGTAGAAACAGCAGCAGAAAAAGTAGTAGTAAGAAGAGCAGTAACAGCAATATAAGTAATAATATCAGTAGTAGCAGTAATAACAGCAACAACAACAATAGTAGTAGTATAACAGCAACAACAACAGTAGTAGTAGTAGTAATAGCAGCAGTAATAACAGCAACAACAGTAGCAGTAGTAGTAACAGCAGCAGCAGTAATAGCAGCAACAGCAGTAGTAGTAACAGTAGGAGCAGAAGCAGTAACAGCAACAGCAATAATAGTAGTAGGAATAGCAGGAGTAATAGCAGCAGTAATAGCAGCAACAACAGTAGCAGTAGTAGTAACAGCAGCAGCAGCAACAACAGTAGTAGTAACAGCAGCAGCAGTAACAGTGGTAGCAATAGCAGTAATAACAGCAACAACAGTAGCAGTAGTAGTAACAGCAGCAGCAGTAATAACAGCAGCAACAACAGTAGTAGTAACAGCAGCAGCAGTTACAGTGGTAGCAATAGCAGCAATAACAGCAGGAATAGCAGCAGTAATAGCAGCATCAACAGAAATAGTAGTATTATTAGCAGCAGAAGCAGTAACAGCAGCAGCAGCAGTAGTAGTAGCAATAGGAGCAGCAGCAATAGTAACAACAGCAGTAGTAACAGTAGCACAACGAGCAACACTTACCTTCTGTTTAACCTGTTAATTTAAGCGAAAACGGAGACAATGTCGACAATATTCTTGGCTGAGTCTAACGAAGGCTGTACTGTATTTAAGCTGGTCGACTCAACGCGACGGAATTGAGCTTGCTCTCTTTCTCACTCGTACACACGGACCCTTATTCACATACACAAGAAGGCTGGTACGTACACACGCATACGCACATGCTCTATGGAGCACATACAAGCGCGCATGAAGGAATATAACCGGGAAATATAGTTAGCGTTTGTTCCCACTGTGTAACTATCATATAGAAGAGGGTAGCAGCACACTGCTGATGTATGAATTCTGCCAAATAAAATACACACACACATGATCCATACATAGCTTTAAGAAGAGGTATGGTAAGGCTCTTGGAGCAGGGAGAGAGTAGACCTTATAGCGACCAGTGAAAAGATGGGGCCAGGAACAAAGACTCGACCCCTGCAACCACAAATAGGCGAGTACACGCACATACATACACACACATAATTTATATATGTCGTGCCGATTAGGTAAAACTTGCGATTTTGGCTTAAATAGCAACGCTCACCTTGCCATATAAGACAAGTGAAAATTTGTGTATGCAATAATTTCGCCAAAATCATTCTGAACATAACGAAAAAAATATATTTCATTGTGTTTGTTTATTATTAAATTAATGTTAACGTATCTAAAATATATTTAGTTGGGTTAGGTTAAATTAAATTGCGCTTGTTGTAATAAGGTTAGGTAGGTTTTCAAAGTTTCTCTTGGTACAAAATTATAAATTCTTACATTAACATAAATGAAAAAAATATATCTTTAAACGTATAAGAGAAAATTTTAGAAAGGACTTAATTTTAGATGAGTTCTTGCTAATTGACCAGTTTTACCTAATCGGCACGACATATATATATACATACACACGAAGGCCAAGTGTCTGACGACGACTACGACTACTACTACTACTACTGCTGCTGCTGCTGCTGCTGCTGCGGCGGCGGCGGCGGCGGCTGCTGCGGCGGCGGCTGCTGCGGCGGCGGCGGCGGCGGCGGCTGCTGCTGCTGCTACACAACATAAGTTGATGTTTATCAACATAAGACAAAGTAATTATTTTAATAATTAAGTTACGTTATCTCTAAAATGTTATCGTGGATGCTGTCAGCTCGAGCCTGTGTTTACACACCTTCATTACTGCCTTAACTGCGATATATTAACTTCAAGATTGAATCTCCGGCACCAGGTCAAAACAGATATGCCAAACTATGCTGAGTGTCACAGTGCCAGTGATGGACCCTTTTTGACATTAATTAGACCATCTACATGTAAACTACTTTTAGATGGTTTCTGGATCATAGCCCCCGCGGCCCTGTCTCAGGCCAGGCCATCTGGTAGATGGACTGGTATGTTAGGCTGTTATTGCTAGCTGAATGCACACTGACGTAGGTATCGCAGCTACTAATAAATAAAGCCTCTAGAGACGTACGTGTATGTGCATGCACAATCTGTACACCCAGAAGAGCAAAGTTTATGAGAAATGGTATAGTGATCCCTACAAGATGTAGAAAAGGGCACTTAGGTCCTACTACTACTATTGCCTCGCTGCACTTCCCTTTCTGTCTACCACTACTACCACTACCAGCATTTCCTCTACCACTACTTCCACTACCAACATTTCCTCTGCCTTTGCTTTTCCACTTTCTTATATCTTCCTCTCTTTGTCCCGTCCATGGTCCCCCGATCCTATATATACTGGCTCCTTCACTACCGTGTGTTAGTGTGTCTTGTAAATGGGCCAAATTCAGACCGAAACTTCGTCTTATAAGCTTCTCTCTCCTATGTTCGGGTTCTTTGTGTAATGCAAATATTATAGGGGAATAAGTCTGTTGAGTATACCTGGTAAAGTGTATGGTAGAGTTATTACTGAAAGAATTAAGAGTAAGACGGAGAGTAGGATAGCAGATGAACAAGGAGGCTTTAGAAAAGGGTGCGTAAAAACATATATACAGTATATATATATATATATATCCCTCAAAGCCATTTAATCCATAAACTCAAGGTAAGTGGTAGAATGGACATACTATATGCCAGGACCATGGTTCGAGTCCTGATCTATTCTTCTGTTTATTGATTAACAGTCGTTTATTACTACTTGAGTTAAAAGTCGTTAAAATATGTTAAGTAAACAAAGAGAATGATAGCTTAAAAAAGATAGAAGAACTGAGAAAGATTTCAAGAATGATAAAACTAGGGTAGAAGAAAACTCAGAAATTATGGCATTAAGAGAAACATATGTAAATAAAGAACGAGGAACTAAGATAAAGATGGCTAAACAAAACAAAACAAACTAAGTGGAAAATAGATAAACAAAGCAAGAGGAATAAAGATAGTGTAACACACGAGTGAGAATACTAGTCACATCAATATTTTCACAGCCAGACAGATAAAAGTCACTAATACATAAAACAAACAATGCCAAGGTTCGACCTTAGTGACGGACGACTGCTGCTGAGCACTATATTTCTTTGGTGGTACAAACAGCCACCAACGTAGTCATGAAACACGAGCAGGGTCGTAAGGACAGGTGGTCGTCGTTAAAAGACTGTAGTCTATTGTTTGGGGGAACATGAGTGAAAGCCACGACCAAACAACTGATACTCTGCCTCATCATGACGGCTGATTGAAAAGTGAAGGTCGTAAAATGCGGCAATACAGAGCTTCACGTACTGGGGAAGCAGGGCAGTCGAGGCTGTTGGGATGTAAATCTTTAGTTCCAAAACAGCATTACAGCCCTTAGCAGTAGTAATAGTGACATCTACGAAGCACTTTGCGCTGGTTTCGGTCTCTCTCTCTCTATATGTATATATATATATATATATATATATATATATATATATATATATATATATATATATATATATATATATATATATATATGTCGTGCCGATTAGGTAAAACGTGCGATTTTGGCTTAAATAGCAACGCTCACCTTGCCATATAAGACAAGTGAAAATTTGTGTATGCAATAATTTCGCCAAAATCATTCTGAACATAACGAAAAAATATATTTAGTTGTGTTTGTTTATTATTAAATTAATGTTAACGTATCTAAAATATATTTAGTTGGGTTAGGCTAAATTAAATTGCGCTTGTTGTAATAAGGTTAGGTAGGTTTTCAAAGTTTCTCTTGGTACAAAATTATAAATTATTACATTAACATAAATGAAAAAAATATATCTTTAAACGTATAAGAGAAAATTTTAGAAAGGACTTAATTTTAGATGAGTTCTTGCTAATTGACCAGTTTTACCTAATCGGCACGACATATATATATATATATATATATATATATATATATATATATATATATATATATATATATATAAAGTGGATAAAAAGACTTCAAGGAAGAATATTTGGATTTCTTCCTGAAGCCATTTGAATATTCCACTTCTCTTACCACGTTATACACACACATGTACACACATATATGCACATGTGCACACACACACACACACATGCCAGTGAAGAGGCGGGGCCAGGAGCTATGACTCGACCCCTGCAACCACAACTAGGTGAGTACAACTAGGTGAGTACACACATGCACATACACATGCGCACACACAACCATACAATAAAAACAAGGATAACTAAAGAACAATAAAAACAATGAGCATAAACACTCAACACCAATGCTACAATATCAAGTTCAAACAACAAGTGTTATTAAAAAAAAGTCCATTACATTATTAATGTTACAAGATTCAGTCGAGAGTGAAACACGACGCTCGTAGCTACAAGAATTTCAACAGTGAACTGTGAAAGAATACGTCTATAACGTCAGACCTTATTCCGGTTAACTGGGTAAAATTAGTATTGCATTTGTGGGGGAAGTGCTAAATTCTTAGGGGTCATGCAGGATAGCTGAACGAAAATAAAGGAATCAAGATGAAGATGGCTAAAAAAAATACAAGAGGAAGTAAGAGGAAGAATTCTGAATCAAAATAGTGTAATGATTACAGTAAGAGATATTAATAAGTGTAAGAAGACCTAGAGTCTTCAGAACCCTCCCTTTATACATAAGGGGAATTATCAACAAACCTCTGTTACTCAAGGCAACTCCTGGACCGGTCAGGCTGGGGTGCATACGTGGTCTGCAAGCGGGTTGTACCAACAGCTTGATCGATCAGACCGACAACCAGGAGGTCTAGTCCTAGACCGCGCCACGGGGTCGATGACCCTCTAAACACCCTCCAGGTAGGAAGAGTAGACCCTTCTTTTAAGAGACAGGTGTCACCAGGTAGGTAGAGTAGACCCTGCTTTTAAGAGAGGTTTCGTAGACTATAATGTACTTAAGTTTAATTAACAATCTCTACATTAACTTTCTAAACATCATTTTTTCCCATCGACAAGACCTATTTTTTTACCTTCAAAATTCTTACAAAAATCTTAGACAAAAAAATATTTCGCAAATCTAAACACTTCCATATGGAGAGTTACGAATATTTGTATGGAGAGTTACGAACATGTGTCAGTAGAGTTAAACACCTGGGCCAAAACTTCACGCTCCACTGTTGTTTTCTTCATTGTTGGGAAAAATTCATGTCTAGCGAAAATTCAATATCAAAAATCGTTTCCGAAATGGGAAAATGGTTGACTAAGTTTTTCGGACTCACATGGACTAGTCATCAGGCCAAAATAGGAACTAGCAGTAAGCAGGAGACCTGAGTTACCTGTTTACACCAATAACCCTGCCTTCCCGTAACGAGTTTAGCGCTTTCCATATCTGTGAAAATAAAATTCACAAAAAAAAATAAAATCGCCTCTTTGCTCTTCCTCTCTATAGACACTATACTTCCAGGGAAGCGCTAAACCTGTACGAGCTGATACCATACTTGGAGAATGGGAGGTAATGAGGCTTGACTAAAGGGAAAAGAAACTCAAACTCATTGAATCAAGAGCCTTGCACCGGTATTGTGTGGTGTGGGCGGCCACTGGCGCTGCTTTCATCTCCTTGTCACTGAGCAAGGTTAAAAAATAGTTAATTTTTTTTTCTGTCTGGCGACATTAACGTCGCTAATGGATGGCTTCGATAACACCACTCGTAGTGGCGCGTAGTGACGCCAGTAGTGGCGCGTAGTGACGCCAGTAGTGGCGCGTAGTGACGCCAGGAGGATGGTTGTACGCTACTGCGTCAGCTAGAAATGATGTGCTGGTCAAGTGCTGATGGGGGTGGTGAAGGAGTTGTGATGGTGGTGGTGTTACTGGTGGTGCTGCATTAGCGACGCTGTGTGCCCAGGAATAGCACCACCGCCAGTACCCTCTGTGGCACACGTGTCACTGACAATTAAGTTAAATCACACGTAGCGACGGCGAGGCAGAGGGCGAGGAAGGCGTGTGGAGGCGACCAGCCAGAGGCGAGGATATCGACCAGCCAGAGAGGCGGGGAAGGCGTGTGATGGCGACCAGCCAGAGAGGCCGGGATGGCGTGTGGTGACGACCAGCCAGAGAGGCCAGGATGGCGTGTGGTGACGACCAGCCAGAGAGGCGAGGATGGCGTGTGGTGACGACCAGCCAGAGAGGCGAGGATGGCGTGTGGTGACGACCAGCCAGAGAGGCGGGGAAGGCGTGTGATGGCGACCAGCCAGAGGCGAGGATGGCGTGTGGTGACGACCAGCCAGAGAAGCGAGGATGGCGTGTGGTGACGACCAGCCAGAGAGGCGAGGATGGCGTGTGGTGACGACCAGCCAGAGAGGCGAGGATGGCGTGTGGTGACGACCAGCCAGAGAGGCGAGGATGGCGTGTGGTGACGACCAGCCAGAGAGGCGAGGATGGCGTGGTGACGACCAGCCAGAGAGGCGAGGAAGGCGTGTGGAGGCGACCAGCCAGAGGCGAGGATGGCGTGTTGGCGAGCCAGATAGGCGAGGGGCGTTTAATGGGTCACTTCACATCGAAGTTTACTTAGTCATTATACTCAGATCAATAGCCGAGTCAATTAACACCTGAACAGGTGACAGGTGGGTGTGAGGCGGACACACCTGCACAAACAGACGGCAGAACAGCTGTGGACAACACCTATTGAAGGGCCCCAACAGATAACTGTTCTCTTCAACAATACTGCTGTCTTAGGAGTATTTACCCAGAGAGGGTGACTGCAAAACACACACACACACACTCAAACACACTCACATAGGAGCTGTGAATCGACCCCAACAACCACAAATAGGCGAGTACACAAAACAGGCCAAGTGTATCTACTAACACAAGTGTATTACTAACACACACAAAAAAAAAAAACACCACACCAAGCCAAGTGTTATCGACAAGTGCCTTTGACAACTAGTAACTACTACTGCTGCTGCTACTACTACTAACACACACACACACACACACACACACACATGCATGTTGTATGATTTTGCAGAAAATTATATTATCTTCACTGTTTTTTAAAAGAAAATTAATGCAAATTCTCCATCACAGAGACAAGATTTGTAGGGGATTACTTTTTTTTTCTAGGATCAGATGATCTTTTTCTGTACTCGTTGAACTTTGCTCAACAATAGTCACGATTTGTTATACAGAAATTTACAAAATGTGTAGAATGGCTGTTATTAATTCTGAAGAGGCGCTCCCAGTGAGGCTTTTGTTTAATTTTTGTGTTTAAAAATTTTAAGGAACAATATCTACGATAATACCTGGAATATACCTGAAGGGTGTTCCGAGGGTCAACTCCCCCGCGGCCCTGTCCATGACCAGGCTTCGCAGTGGATCAGGGCCTGATCAACCAGCCTGTTACTGCTGGCCACACGCAAACCGACTTACGAACTATAGTCCGGTTGGTCAGGGACTGACTTTAGGTGTCTGTCCAGCGCCTTCTTGAAGATAGCCTGGGGTCTATTGATAATCTTCCTTTTGTATTCTGGGAGGCAGTTGAACAGTCTTGGGGCCCCTGACACTTATTGCGTCTCTTAGCGTACTCCCGGCGCCCTTGGGTTTTCATTTTAGTTCGATTAATTTGTAATCCGAGTGTATTTGTCTTTGATACTGTTATATTTCGCACCAGATCATCATTATTAGTGAAGGTGAGGTCAGGTGTATTTTCCAGTCTTGTTGGTTCCACTATTTGCTGTCTTAAGGTGAATTTGTTGCAGAGATTTAATAGATCATATGTGTGTGAATTTTCATCTGAGCTGCTGCTGCCGCCTGGAGTTATCTCTCCTAAAACATTATTTGCCACATTCCTCCATTTTAGATGTCTCAAGACTCACGGGTGGGGTTCGAACCCGTGGTCAGAGAGTCTCAAAACTCCAGACCGTCGCGTAAGCCACTGGGTTTAGATGTCTCAAGTTGAAATCACCCAGCAATAAGATATTTATGGCTGGGGTTGGAAGATTTTTCAGAAAGTAGTGAATTTTCAAGAGCTGTTCCTCGAAGTTTTGGGAAGGTGTGTCTGGTGGCTTGTATACAACCACAATGACAAGGTTTTGGTTTTCAATCTTTACTGCCAAAACTTCAACTACATCATTTGTGGTATTTAATAATGCCGAGCAAATGACCGACTGTGTGACATACTGGCTAATTTCCCCTTGTTGCCTGTTTTTTTCTGTCGTATCTTAATAAATTGTACCCTGGGACTCAGAGACTCAAACAAGGTGATCCATTGAGTCTCTGTAAAAGCCGCAAACATTGCATTTGACTCTGAGCATTCCACTGATGAAGGGCATTTTGTTGTTTATTGATGGCCTTAGATCCTATATATTTGCAAATACAAATGTCGTCGTATTGATGGTATATAGGAGGGTTTTATTTACTTGCACTAATATCTATTTTTCTGCAGTGGGGACTACTGACTGTGTCTCCTCTCCGGTAGTGATCCTAAATGGTGTATGTAGTATTTCTCATTTCCTTCCAGTTTTTCCTCTGACACTAAAAATTCTCTTTCTCTAGAGTAGTGGTAACTACCCTGGTTTATTCTCTTTTCACTAGAGTGGTTGTAACTACCCTGGTTTATTCTCTTTCACTAGAGTGGTTGTAACTAAACTGGTTTATTCTCTTTCATTAGAGTGGTTGTAACTACCCTGGTTTATTCTCTTTCACTAGAGTGGCTGTAACTACCCTGGTTTATTCTCTTTCACTAGAGTGGTTGTAACTACCCTGGTTTATTCTCTTTCACTAGAGTGGTTGTAACTACCCTGGTTTATTCTCTTTCACTAGAGTGGTTGTAACTACCATGGTTTATTCTCTTTCACTAGAGTGGTTGTAACTACCCTGGTTTATTCTCTTTCACTAGAGTGGTTGTAACTACCCTGGTTTATTCTCTTTCACTAGAGTGGTTGTAACTACCCTGGTTTATTTCCCAAAGTCTGTATGATCTGTACCTTCTGGTCTTCTTTAGGTGGTCTGCTACACATTATGTGTTGATGATGATTAACACATATTAACACATATTGATGATGAGTTGGACACTTGTGCAACACTTGGGTATCTTTATTAGAGAAACATTTCCACAGTAAAGATACCTAAGTGTTTCTCATCATCCCGTCGGTTTTCTGAACCATTTATCTACAATAATACAAACTCTAGATATCAGACTAAATATTTGCCAGTGAAATGTTTAATATAAAATTTTGAGATAACAGGAATGTGATATATACGCAAATAATCCTCACATAGGAGAGAGAGACGCTTATGACGACGTTTCGCTCTGACTTGGATTCCATTAACTCAGGAAGATGAGGGAGCCAGTATACTGGTTCTCATCTAAATGGTCCAAGTCGGACCGAAACGTCGTCATAAGCTCCTATGTGTGGGTTATTTGTCTATTGTTCCAGTTACGGTATTGTTAGTTTTTGTTCTTCATGAATGTGATATTTGTGTATGGAGGGGCAGCAATAATTGGATAATGGCAGTAGTTCCAGGCGCCACCGTCGCTGAAGATGACGCTGGGAGTGGACGGGCGTGTGATGGCTCTAGCATAGACGGGGATTGATAAGGTAGGAGGGTACTCACCGGCCCTGACGTGGACGGGGATGGAGAGGATAGTGCCGGCGGCAGAGGCGGCGCGGCAGGAGTAGGTGGCGGCGTGGACGGTGGCAGTATAAGCGTAAGGTGGGAAGGGCAGGAACTGCAACGATCCATTAGCGTGGACGACCCTCACGTCCGGCACGTCAACCACCACCTCTCCTCCACTCAACCACTCAACACGCTGCAACCATGAAAAGAATACATGTCAGCTGTCACTCACCGATCGTGCAGTCCAGCAGCAAGTGAATGCTGCTGCAGCCTGCGACGCTCTAAACCCGAATTTGTTAAAAAAAAGGAAAGTATCGTAGGCTCGATACTCCATCCATTAAACCACAGACACGCATGTTATTAGGTTAGCTTAATTAAGGTTTGTCAGGAAATAGGAAAAGTGTTTCCTGAGATGAGGGTCTTAGTCAGATGATAACCAAGAGTTGGAGCTTTTGGTCATCTGACCGAGGCCTTCCACTGGCTTACCGGTCCACCCCTTTAAAAATTATGGCACATGTTATTTTTATTCACATAATACTCTATATTGCAGCCATTATTTAAGCTTCGCTACTCTTCAGTCTCCTACAACAAATATAGAAGACATTAATTGGATTAAAGTGTATCGGTAGTTATGGAATGGGAAAAAATATTCCCTTTGTCCCATAATCTCAACCCCCTCTACCTCAATGATCCTAGAAAGGTATCCCTTTTATCCCATAAGCCCAGTCCCCTCTTCTCAGTGATCCTAGAAAAGTAGCCCTTTGTGTCCCACAAAACTAGCGACCAGTGTCTGGGGTGGAAACGTGCTGCATCGAATGGGTGGAAATGTCTCCACTACGTACATAAATTCACTCATTAATAGGTAGAGGCTGACAGATGCTCCTGAAAATTTTGTAATACGTTATGTATGATCTTATTTTGGGAGGTAATGCTGAAACATCTCACAATTAGCTCACAATTACATGACGTTTCGGTCAGCCCAAGACTATCGTTAACCCGCGAAACGTCGTCTAAAGTTTTCTTTTTCCAATCGTACGATTGTTCTGAAATGTTTTATCCACGGTACTGATTTATTTTATCCTTCGTTGATGTAACTGTTCATTCGTTGGTATAACTGTTCATTCGTTGATATAACTGTTCATCTGTTTAACATTATCATCGTATTCATGGGGAAGATTTAAACCCATGAGAAACATGAGACCCATGGGAAATGGGAGGTAATCAGATTAGAACCCGGGGGAATACTGCCAAATTCCTTTGAACACAAACCCTTCGCTAACATCAAGGTAATAGGATACCTTTGATGAGTTTCCAGAGTTTTTCTACTCCCGGAGCCCTGCCCTGGGCCAGACTAGCCTGCTGCTTCTGTGTTCAAGCAGGCTGCTGCTGCCTCTGCTCCTGCTGGCAGCCATCCTGTTAAATGATTGTGAAATATAATCCTGTTCAATTATTTGCACCCAGACTATTTCTATAGAGTACAGCAGACTTTATTTCTATAGAGTACAGCAGACTTTATTTCTATAGAGTACAGCAGACTTTATTTCTATAGAGTACAGCAGACTTTATTTCTATAGAGTACAGCAGACTTTATTTCTATAGAGTACAGCAGACTATTTCTATAGAGTACAGCAGACTATTTCTATAGAGTACAGCAGACTTTATTTCTATAGAGTACAGCAGACTTTATTTCTATAGAGTACAGCAGACTTTATTTCTATTGAGTACAGCAGACTATTTCTATAGAGTACAGCAGACTTTATTTCTATAGAGTACAGCAGACTTTATTTCTATAGAGTACAGCAGACTTTATTTCTATAGAGTACATCAGACTTTATATCTATAGAGTACACAGACTTTATTTCTATAGAGTACACAGACTATTTCTATAGAGTACAGCAGACTATTTCTATAGAAGTACAGCAGACTATTTCTATAGAGTACATCAGACTTATTTCTATAGAGTACACAGACTATTTCTATAGAGTACATCAGACTATTTCTATAGAGTACATCAGACTATTTCTATAGAGTACATCAGACTATTTCTATAGAGTACATCAGACTATTTCTATAGAGTACATCAGACTATTTCTATAGAGTACATCAGACTATTTCTATAGAGTACAGCATATAATTTACGTTGGATTAAGTGACACGAATGAACTTTTTTTTACTAACGAACCTTGATAAGTAAGACACATGTGCAACAGTTAAGTGTCTTTATTCCGAAACGTTTCGCCAACACAGTAGACTTCTTCAGTCGAGTAGAGATGTGAAGACGATGTCATCAGTCCATCACCCTTGAAGACGTAGTTTTGAGATGGTCAGTCCAAAACTACGTCTTCAAGGGCGATGGACTGATTACATCGTCTTCACATCTCTACTGCCTCTGCTGCTCTTCTGTACTCGACTGAAGAAGCCTAGTGTGTAGGCGATAAGTTTCGGAGTAACGATACCTAACTGTTGCATGTGTGTCTTGCTTATCAACCCATCGGTATTGTATAGTATTTTCATTTTCACTAACAGACATTTGCGATGCAGAGCATTTCTGAACAATTACGTAATTATTTTAGCTTACTAGAAAGCTATGGTTAGCAATCCTTGATATTTGATGTGACGTGACATGTTAAGGTAAATCTTGCACAGTCTTACATTTAGTATACTCTTAACTTTATAATCCAGTGTGCTTTTTAATAGTTCTTAAATACTGTAAGATTTTCTTCCCAGCGTAAGAGGTCTGGTCTGAGATTGGACCGTGGGAAAGACAGTCCCCAGAGCCTCTGGTAGAAAAAAGATAACACCTAGTTGAAGGGTTGACATGTTGAGTGCATTTTGTGATCCTGCATACGTAGCCCAAAACGGCAAACACTTCAACGTTGAAATCCCCGAAAAAAAAACAGTTCATAACGTATGTTTAAGGAAGCTTGGGCATGTTCAAAGCCTCAAGCGAAACTTAGACTGGAAATATGTTTAAAAGTTCAATCCCAACTTCGACTGGAATATGTTTACAGTTTCAACCATCACACAGACTGTAAACACGTAACCTTGTTGCAACGGGAATGTTGTAATTAAAAGTAAAACAACCGAACGTTATAAGCGCTGAGCTACACAAATAATTGTTGAAAACACGTTATAAAACCGGGTTTAATTGAGATAATATTCTGCTCTGTGTAGAGCTTTACTTATTCATTTTATGACTTGATTAAGCTCTACAAAGAGTTTAACGTTGTGACAAACAAAAGCTAATTCTGCAGGGTGCCTTTTCTTCACTATTGTGAAGCAACATACAAAACTACACAAAAATTCTTAATATAGTAGTAGTATTAGTAGTAGTTGTTTTTGTAGTAGTAATAGTAATAGTAGCAGCAGCCTTATTATTATATTTACGGAGCACTTTGACAGCATAGGCCACTCAACACTCACAGAATAAAAATATATATGCAACACTCACAATAAAAACAAGGATAAAAAAAACAATAACATCGACTATAAACACTGAGCACAAGAAAAAACCAGCATCAATAACACTTCAATATATTATTAAAATCAAAAGACTTAAAACTTTCCCCGAGGTCCCTAGAGGCACCTCGGTAATTACAAAACCTCTCGATAAATGAACATAAATATAAAGCGTAAAAAAAAATGTGACATGTAATGGCAGTTCGTGACTGGGAGCACAGGGACACGTGTAAATGGACGCTCTCTTCTTAATCTCCAACAAATGGAACAAACGAGGCAGTGGACCACGCTAGTTCATTGACTCGTGGAATTCACATGAGTGACGCCCACCCACGACTAGCTAATAAACGTGTGTGTACTCTGGTCACCTAGGCGTGGCTGAGGGGCTCCAGCTCTTGGTCCCCCTTACAATTTGTCGCTCGAGTGTCTGGTGTGGCTAATATACTGTATGTTATGTTGGGTGTCTTTTTAAGTGTTTTACCCTAAAATCCTCCCATATATATATATATATATATATATATATATATATATATATAATGTGTGTGTGTGTGTGTGTGTGTGTGTGAACATGTAAGTTAAAAAGCAATTGACCTGCAACTGGGGCTTTTGGTCATTTGACCGAGGCCTTCCACTGGCTTACCCCTCCACCCTTTAAAAATTAATATAATACTAGCGTCTTGAAAGACGTCTCGCTCATAGGACCGTCTTGTGAATGCTTCTGTTCCCGACTGTCGGTATAAGACTTTATTTCTCCCTTTGTGTCTACATATTTATATACTGTTCCTCCGATTGTGCCATTATGTATACATAACCATACGCTGTTTCTCTCATTGTGTATACATAACCATACGCTGTTTCTCTCATTGTGTATACATAACCATACGCTGTTTCTCCCATTACGTCTATACATCCACTTGCTGCTTATGCCTTTATGTCTACATATCCACACGCTGTTTCTTTTTCTTTTTTTTTCTCTCTCTTTCTCTCTCTTTCCTTGGATGATTTTATCAACTCTCCATCCACCTCATTTATATATATGGCTATAATATATATATTTTTTTTAACTTGGGGGAGGTACTCTACACCTCCTTCACTTGGTTATATTATTTCCCCTTATCTAAAAAGCCAGTTTTCTATTTTTTTCACACTGCTATATTATGCCTTTTACCTAGTGGCTATATTATGTCCTTGTTTCGTGCTCTGGTAAGAGAGAGAGAGAGAGAGAGAGAGAGAGAGAGAGAGAGAGAGAGAGAGAGAGAGAGGAGAGAGAGAGAGAAACTTGAAAGGCTCCTCCAGCAGATCTTCCCAACACTTCCTCTACCTCTGTTACAACAAGATAACAATTTTTCTCCTCCGTCTCTCACTCTGTGTTCTCTCAAGATAACATTGTCTCTCATAGTTTCTGACCCGAGGAAAGTCTCTCTCTCAGATTTCTTATTATCTCCTGTTTTTAGGTTTTTCATATTTCCTTTTCTCCATTTCCTTACATTCTCTCTCTTTTTCTTACTCTTTTCTCGTTGTCTACAACACAAGATTATTGATTTATTAATATTTATTATTGAATTATATTGATTTATTATATTATTATTTATTAATATTATTGAATTATATTGATTTATTATATTATTGATTTATTTATCATTATTATAATTGATTTATCATTATATTATATTTATTGATTTATTATTGATTTATTATTAATTATTAATTTATTATTTACTATTATTTTTTCATTATTATGATTATTGTTATTATAGTCTCGGAGAAGAGAAACCCATGAAGTTCAACCAGTGTCTGGAAGGCATTTAGGTTTGATCCAAAGAAGGGAATAGGTTGCTCCAATGCCTTGAATCAAGAGACCTTCATAAGGTCCCTTCCTTTGAAAGCAGTTCTATATAGGTCAATATTATTTTAATGATCCGATCACCAGTTTTCTAATTCAAATCAATGATCCGCTCACCCAGTTTTCTAATTCTGATCGATAGTCCAAGCACACAGGTTTCTAATTCTAAATCAGTAACAAACGCAACCAGTTTCACACCACACATTGCCCTCACACAAGACATCTCACTGCCTCCAGCCTTTCCCTCTCTGCAACATTCCAAATCTGTCCTTCACACCCATACAACAGTGTTGTTATCACTATACATTGATCTATTCCCCTTTTTTGGAATCCATGGATAAAGTTCCTTGCTTCTACAGATGCGCCAGTGCACCACCCACCTTCTTCCCTTCGTCAGTTCTATGGTTCATCTCTCATAGAACCACCAGCCTACAAGTACACTTCCAAATATTGGAACACAGTTCCAATTTACTCCCGCCCTCCCATCTGATATCCAATCTCTCATTACCTATACTTTTTGGATACTCACATCGCCTTTCTCTTTCAAATGTTCACTTTCAACTTCCTTCTTTTACCAACCTTCCCAAATTCATTTACGAACCTTTGCAACTTCTCTTCACAATCTACCAAAAGAATAGTGCCATCGGCAAAAAAAAAAAAAAAAAAAAACAGCAGTGACCTCTCACTCCGAACCAGATTCCTTACGTTTAAATCCCATACCTTACCCCAACACCCTGGCGTTCACTGGTTTTTCAACCCATCTGTAAATATGTTAAACAACCATTGTGAAACCACACATCCCTGTTTAATGTCTACTTTTACTTGAAAATAATTCTCTCTCTCTCTATCTCTCTCTCTCTCTCTCTCTCTCTCTCTCCATACCTTAACCTGTGCCTAGCATTCACGTAAGAGCTTTAAGTAACCTACCACCTATTAAATTCATATGCAACATCTATCACATTGCTCCCTTGTCTACACTTGTCTACCCATCCTCTAACCATCCGAAGACAACCTTGTTCATCTTATATCCTATTCCCTGTCTTCCCTATAATTCTTCCAATAATAACTACCATACACTTTACCTAATATACTCAACAGGCTTATTTCCCTATAATTCTTACACTCTATTATTATATTTTCCTGTGTGCAAAGGAACTGTTGACGCTCGCTGCCAATTCCTAGGTACCTTCCCACCTTTCATTTATACATTGAACATATGCACAAACCATTCCAAAACTATATCCCCACTTGATCTAAAAAAATTGCCAGAATTCCATCTATCCCAGCTTCTTTACCCCATTTCCTTCTACCCACTGCTTCACATCTGGCTATTCCTCACTCCTAAAATGTGTTATACTTCCCTGTACAATGCAAGAAATCACTGTCTTCCTCTCTTCATCAACATTCAACAACTCCTCAGAATATTTCTCCAGCTTCCACATCTACCCAGTATCCCAGGTAGGTCGAGACATATGGGCGAGTCTCCTCACACCCACTGCCCCTGTCAACCTTCAGTAAAAAGTACCCGGGCGTTGGTCGATCGTTGTGGGTTGCATCCTGGGAAATGGTCAAATACTACAAACTACTGAGCAACTCGAATGTTTCTCAAATGACCTAATGATGCGCAATCTGTGCCAAAAGTACACGACAAACGAATCGTGACAGCCGAAAGACTAAACCTAAACCAAAACCAAACCTCACCATATCACGACTTTGCTATTTTGCTTTTAACGCTTCATCAACTTGCTGTCTAGCATATAAAATTTCCGGATGAATTCTGCGTAACATTTCATAGGAAAGTCTTGCAAAATTGCACAGTAAAAGCATCAAGTCTCATCCTGGAAATAGAGCAATTGATACGCGCGATGACAGGAAGAGGTTATGGAAGACTTAAGTGATCACTTCAGACTAAGACCTGTGGGAGATGAACGGATTCCTGGAAGAAAAGATATAAGAGAACGTAAAACGATTCTCGTCACATGAAGCAGCCATCAAGGGAGATTTGATGGGCCGTCTTAGAACTCAAGAAGGCGTGGGAGAACCTCTGTAGCTGATCCTCAGGGAGAAGGACTTCAGAGAGCCTGAAAAGGATCAGTTAACTGAAAATCCGTCAATGGAAGCTGCTCCTATGATGGCTGAAGTATTAAGAGGATGATTCTTTAAAAGGGAAGATGGAGCAATCATATAACTCGCCTGTGAGAGCAGAAAAGATTAGTGCTAGCAGGCAGGCAGGCAAGCAGTCAGGCAGGCAAGCAGTCAGGCAGGAAAGTAGGCAGGAAATAAAGCAGGCAGACAGGAAAGCAGGCAGTCAGGCAGGCAAGCAGTCAGGCATGCAGGCAGTCAGACAGGCAAGCTAATAGGTAGGTTGCCAAGACGGCTGTCAGGCAGACTAACAAGAAGGCTGGCAGACAGACAAGAAAGTAAGGAGGCAGAGTGGGAAAGAGAAAGGGAGGCAGGCAGAAGGAAGGAGAGGAATCGAAATATAGATGGAGGCAAACATGGAGGTAGAGATTGAGGGACTGGGTGGAGTGATGGAGTCAGGGATAGAAGGAGGTCGGCAAGGAGGAGGTTTAAGACGCATGGTGAGGGAGGAAGCAGGAAGTCATTGTTGCAGTATAAGAACATAAGAGGAACACTACAGCAGGTGGAAATTAAGACATGTGCAACAGTTGAGTATCTTTATTTATCAATATTGATCAACAAAGATACCTAACAATGCAACAGGTCTATTGGCCCATGTTAGGCAGGCCCTTCTCAAACCCAAACCCACTAACAAAAATATTTGCATAACTCATTTTCAATGTTTTCCAAGGAATAAGCTTTGATAACCCTTTTGCAAACACCACGGTACGGGTGGGGCTCGAACTTACGGCAAGTGAGTTCAAGCCCCACCCGTACCGTGGTTTGATAACCCCTATTAACTCATGTACAAGAACCACTCTAATCCAACCCCTCTCACTCATAAGAACAGAACCATCTCACTCAAAAGAACCATACAATATGTCCAGGCACCTCTACCTGCTGACACACCTGTCCTTCCAGTACACATCTGTTCACCACTCCAACACCTGCACCACTGATGAAGACTGTCAGGGGGATTCTTGCCTAACCATCTACCCCACCACCACCACCACCTGCCACTGTCTACCACCTTCCTCGCCACCACCTGCCACGGTGTACCACCTTCCTCGCCACCACCTGCCACGGTCTACCACCTTCCTCGCCACCACCTGCCACGGTCTACCACCTTCTTCGCCACCACCTGCCACGGTCTACCACCTTCCTCGCCACCACCTGCCACGGTCTACCACCTTCCTCGCCACCACCTTCCACGATCTACCACCTTCCTCGCCACCACCTGCCACGATCTACCACCTTCCCCATAACTTTTCCCCCCTCCTAACACTCACAATTGAGGCTAGAAATCGAGACTCGACCCCTCAACTATAACCGGTAATTACAACACACACACACACACCTAGTAGCGATCAGTGAAGAGGCGGTGCCAAGAGCTATGAATCGACACCTGCAAATACAAATAGGTGAGTACACACACACACACACACACACACACACACACACACACTTCCCTGCTCTTGGAGCAGAGAGTGAAACTAATAGCGACTAGTGAAGAGGCAGAGCCAGGAGATATGAATCGATCCTTGCAATTACAAATAGGTTAGTACACACACACACGTTATGGAATTACTGCAGCATATTAGAACACCAGCAATGTGCAGATATCATGCTCTATTTGATAGTTACATTGTGAGACTAAACTCTTGCTTCCTCTCCCTGTCTTGAGAGAGAGAGAGAGAGAGAGAGAGAGAGAGAGAGAGGAGAGAGAGACATTCCCAGTTATACACCACTGGTGTTCGGTATCTCCATTTCATCGTAGTCATCGTATTGTCTCTGGAGAACCTGCCAGCGGGGCCACGGCGTTAGTGTCCAGACAGAGATTTTCTGAATTCTTCATTTTTGTTACATGAACTGACTGCCAGTAAAACGTGTCTCTGGAATTTCTTTTTGCGACTCTGAATACGTATCGGTAGATGGTGGGTTCCAAAGAGGTATACCTCTATAACACTTTCCCTGGAAGGTATTCCCGTGAAACACTATCCCTGAAAGGTATTCCCGTGAAACACTATCACTGAAAGGTATTCCCGTGAAACACTATCCCTGGAAGGTATTCCCGTGAAACACTATCCCTGAAAGGTATTCCCGTGAAACACTATCCCTGAAAGGTATTCCCGTGAAACACTATCCCTGAAGGTATTCCCGTGAAACACTATCCCTGAAAGGTATTCCCGTGAAACACTATCCCTGAAAGGTATTCCGTGAAACACTATCCCTGAAGGTATTCCCGTGAAACACTATCCCTGAAGGTATTCCCGTGAAACACTATCCCTGAAAGGTATTCCCGTGAAACACTATCCCTGAAAGGTATTCCCGTGAAACACTATCCCTGAAAGGTATTCCCGTGAAACACTATCCCTGAAAGGTATTCCCGTGAAACACTATCCCTGAAAGGTATTCCCGTGAAACACTATCCCTGAAAGGTATTCCCGTGAAACACTATCCCTGAAAGGTATTCCCGTGAAACACTTCCTGAGTTTCCCGTGAACTCCTGAAGGTATTCCCGTGAAACACTATCCCTGAAAGGTATTCCCGTGAAACACTATCCCTGAAAGGTATTCCCGTGAAACACTATCCCCGAAAGGTATTCCCGTGAAACACTATCCCTGAAAGGTATTCCCGTGAAACACTATCCCTGAAAGGTATTCCCGTGAAACACTATCCCTGAAAGGTATTCCCGTGAAACACTATCCCTGAAGGTATTCCCGTGAAACACTATCCCTGAAAGGTATTCCCGTGAAACACTATCCCTGAAAGGTATTCCCGTGAAACACTATCCCTGAAAGGTATTCCCGTGAAACACTATCCCTGAAAGGTATTCCCGTGAAACACTATCCCTGAAAGGTATTCCCGTGAAACACTATCCCTGAAAGGTATTCCCGTGAAACACTATCCCTGAAAGGTATTCCCGTGAAACACTATCCCTGAAAGGTATTCCCGTGAAACACTATCCCTGAAAGGTATTCCCGCTGAAACACTATCCCTGAAAGGTATTCCCGTGAAACACTATCCCTGAAAGGTATTCCCGTGAAACACTATCCCTGAAAGGTATTCCCGTGAAACACTATCCCTGAAAGGTATTCCCGTGAAACACTATCCCTGAAAGGTATTCCCGTGAAACACTATCCCTGAAAGGTATTCCCGTGAAACACTATCCCTGAAAGGTATTCCCGGAAACACTATCCCTGAAAGGTATTCCCGTGAAACACTATCCCTGAAAGGTATTCCCGTGAAACACTATCCCTGAAAGGTATTCCCGTGAAACACTATCCCTGAAAGGTATTCCCGGAAACACTATCCCTGAAAGGTATTCCCGTGAAACACTATCCCTGAAAGGTATTCCCGTGAAACACTATCCCTGAAAGGTATTCCCGTGAAACACTATCCCTGAAAGGTATTCCCGTGAAACACTATCCCTGAAAGGTATTCCCGTGAAACACTATCCCTGAAAGGTATTCCGTGAAACACTATCCCTGAAAGGTATTCCCGGAAACACTATCCCTGAAAGGTATTCCCGTGAAACACTATCCCTGAAAGGTATTCCCGTGAAACACTATCCCTGAAAGGTATTCCCGTGAAACACTAGCCCTGAAAGGTATTCCCGTGAAACACTATCCCTGAAAGGTATTCCCGTGAAACACTATCCCTGAAAGGTATTCCCGCGAAACACTATCCCTGAAAGGTATTCCCGTGAAACACTATCCCTGAAAGGTATTCCCGCGAAACACTATCCGTAAAAGGTATACCCATTTATTACCCAACTTCTTCCCCATCCCATCCTCTCATGAACAGTCAGTATTTCACTGTTGTTACTCCTAACTTTAAACAGTGATTATGTAACAGTGTATTTTCAATGTGCTGGATGTGTCCACTTTGTCTCTTCTCTCTTCATTTTTATCTTATTTATCCTATATTTATTGGCGTGTTGGCATATTATAGTTTTACTTTCTATTGATATGTTAATCTAATATGACCTGACCTAGCTTAACCTAACCTAACTTAACCTAACCAAGTCTAACGTAGCTAAACTTAATCTAAAGTAAATTTAACCAAGTCTAAAGATACCTAATCTAACCATACCTAACCTAATCAAGCCTAACCTAACTAAACTTAACCTAAGAAAATCTAACCAAATCTAACCAAACCTAACTAAACAATCTAACCTAATTCAAGTAAGCCTGGTCTTGAAGTTTCTTCAACACTACGGTGATCTTCACCAACTCCAAGACTGAGGGACTAATTACCTCATATTTTATATATAGTTCTTCACAATACGTCCTTGTATTGTACTGATAAAGCCACTGGTTGGCGAAACGTCAACAATAAAGATACCCAGATGTTGCACATGTGTCTAATTCATCTTCCTGTCGGTATTTTATACCATTTACGTACAATAATTATCTTGGTTAAAGGAACTTCGGTGGGAAACTTTGGTATATTTTTCTCTCTCGGTATATCCACAGTAAAGATTTTCCTGGATAGCTGAAGTTACTTTTATATCATGAAAATCAATAGACTAATGTTTATGAGACTCAGGGCAGTTGTTCTTATGCACGGAGATGCAACAGAGCGCAGCATTAATGCAATTATAGTTAAAAGCTTGCCTAAGTTTTATTTTCTGAAATATACGATAAAATCTAATTACTTAAAAATGGTTAAAAGGAATTGCATTATAATTTCGTTGGTGTGTGTGTGTGTGTGTGTGTGTGTGTGTGTGTGTGTGTGTGTGTACTCACCTAATTGTGGTTGCAGGGGTCGAGTCATAGCTTCTGGCCCCCGCCTCTTCACTGGTCGCTACTAGGTCCACTCTCTCCCTGCTCCATGACTTTTATCATATACCTCATCTTAAAACTATGTATGGATTCCGCCTCCACTACGTCATTTTTCTGATTGTTCCACTTCCTAACAACTCTGTGGCTGAAGAAATACTTCCTAAAATCCCTCTGACTCATCTGAGCTTTCAGCCTCCAATCGTGACCCCTTGTTGCTGTGTCCCATCTCTGGAACATCCTGTCTTTGTACACCTTGTCAATTCCTCGTAGTATTTTAAATGTCGTTATCATGTCCCCCGTCCCCCGCCTATCCTGTCCTCCAGTGTCGTCAGGTCGATTTCTCCTAACCTTTCTTCGTAGGACATGTGCTAATAATATATATATATATATATATATATATATATATATATATATATATATATATATACGTATATATGATAAGCCTCCTCCAGCTACTCGCCCCCTCCCATTATCCTTCTCTCCCCCTCCTCACACAAATTACGGCTTAGGATTAATTAATTACGTCTTCATGAAGGTGTCCGCCGCCGGAAGTTAACAGCGTTGCCACCGTGAATTTTCCCAAGGCAACAGTCTTCATCAGCGCTTGCAAGCCTTTGTTACCTTGAGTCACCTTTCCTTCCTTGAACGCTCCCTCCTCACTAGGGGGCGGCACCCCCCTAATGTCCCAATAAAATTATTATTTTCATGGGGAAACGATATTTATATATAGTTCTGACGTCCTCTTGTGATGTTATATGCGGGTTAACACTAGTGTTAACCCTTGGTGTTATTATGTGAGAGTTAACACTAGTGTTTATCCTTGGTGTTATTATGTGAGAGTTAACACTAGTGTTTATCCTTGGTGTTATTATGTGAGAGTTAACACTAGTGTTTATCCTTGGTGTTATTATGTGAGAGTTAACACTAGTGTTTATCCTTGGTGTTATTATGTGAGAGTTAACACTAGTGTTTATCCTTGATCTTTAGCTCCTCTTGTGGTATTATTATGTAACGTGTATCTTGTATTTATTTAGTATATATCTTCCTTTTATTTTTATTACCTGGACCACTCAGTGATATTTCAAGGTATTTTTTTTGTAAACTCTGTTTCCTATATTTTGTTCGTAGCTCACTTCCACCCCTCTCTACCACCCCTCCCATGTAACCCTATCTTATCTACCACCCCTCCCATGTAACCTTATCTTATCTACAACCCCTCCCATGTAACCTTATCTTATCTACAACCCCTCCCCATGTAGATCATCTTATCTATCTCCTTTCCTTCTGTAATTGTTTTTCTCTCTCCTCTCCTTCGACTCTCTGTTCCTCTTTTCTTTCCACCTCTTCCTATTTAGTGTTCCTTCCATTCCTACCCTTCCTCTCCACTTCCTAATTCCTATCTTTTATTTTTCTTAATCTCTTCCCTCCTGCATATCTGGTATTAAGTAAATTATTGTAAATGACTAAGTGGATTGTAAATGAATGCGATACGGACAGTGATAAATAAATGCGACTTATTCAACAAGAGCAAAAAATTTGTGATTTACGGTGTGTGTGTGTGTGTGTGTGTGTGTGTGTGTGTGTGTGTGTGTGTGTGTGTGTGTGTGTGTGTGTGTATGTGTGTGTGTGTATTCACCTATTTGTACTCACCTATTTGTGGTTGCAGGGGTCGAGACTCAGCTCCTGGCCCCGGCTCTTCACTGATCGCTACTCGGTCCTCTCTCTCCCTGTTCCATGAGCTTCATCATACCTCGTCTTAAAGCTATGTATGGTTCCTGCCTCCACTACCTCACTTGCCAGACTATTCCACTTCCTGACAACTCTGTGACTGAAGAAATACTTCCTAACATCCCTTTGACTCATCTGAGTCTTCAACTTCCAATTGTGACCCCTTGTTTCTGTGTCCCATCTCTGGAACATCCTGTCTCTGTCCACCTTATCTATTCCTAGCAGTATTTTGTATGTCGTTATCATGTCTCCCCTAATCCTCCTGTCCTTCAGTGTCGTCAGGCCGATTTCCCTTAACCTTTCTTCGTAGTGTGTGTGTGCGCGTGTGTGTGTGTGTGTAAACGACCTTCTGGGAACCACCAGGTGGTTACCCTACCACTGAACGACCTCATTAGTGAAAAACCAATGGACGGTATTTCTACTGCAAAGACCCATTGTCTGGGCGGGTCCGGCACCAGTTACAAGGTAATTTCACCGAGTTACAGTTAAGGTAGTACTGTTGCACAGTTAAGGTAGTACTGTTGTACAGTTAAGGTAGTACTGTTGTACAGTTAAGGTAGTACTGTTGTACAGTTAAGGTAGTACTGTTCACCCAGTAACCCGACTCCCCCCTCCCCCCCCCCGTCACTGCTTCCAAAAGTATTTTCGGGAAAATGAAATTTTTCCCCTAAAACTAAGTTATATTGGAGGAAAAAAGTGTTAGAGCCAAATTGGCTAATTTTAAAGATTTTTAACCCCTCAAGGAAGGCTCCTTGACGCTGGTGAGGGGCTCTTGATCTAGGGAATTGGATCTGTGCTCCGGTTCCATGAATTGACCATGAATACCTTCCACAGCCCCCCCCCCTCACGGGCGCTGCATAATCCTACGGGTTTAGCGCTCCCTCTTCATTATAATTGTAAGAGAGATTTTTAATATATTTATAACTGTGAAGTTTGGCGTCACAACAAAGAATAATAAAAAAAAAGTTTGCGTCAGAATAAATATAAATAAACTGTCAGAGAAAAAAAATACATTGTGGGTCAGAGCAAAAAAAGAAAAAAATTGTTTGTGTCACAGCAAAAACTGATATTTAAGTCACAGCAACATAGTGAGGTTCGTGTCACATCAACATAGTGAGGTTCGTGTCACAGCAACATAATGAGGTTCGTGTCACAGCAACATAGTGAGGTTCGTGTCACATCAACATAGTGAGGTTCGTGCCACATCAACATAGTGAGGTTCGTGTCACATCAACATAGTGAGGTTCGTGTCACAGCAACATAATGAGGTTCGTGTCACAGCAACATAGTGAGGTTCGTGTCACATCAACATAGTGAGGTTCGTGCCACATCAACATAGTGAGGTTCGTGCCACAGCAACATAGTGAGGTTCGTGCCACTGCAACATAGTGAGGTTCGTGTCACAGCAACATATTGAGGTTCGTGTCACAGCAACATAGTGAGGTTCGTGTCACAGCAACATAATGAGGTTCGTGTCACAGCAACATAGTGAGGTTCGTGTCACAGCAAGAGACGAAGATATCCCAGCATCCTCTAAGCCCAGCTCCATCTACCTCAACGTGTCCAATAGAAATACTACAAAGTGCAGCATAAATTAATAGTGCAGAGTATTATTTTTATCATGACGAAGCGCTAAACCCGTAAGGGTCTCCAGTGCAGAGAAAATACCTCAATATCTTTACTGAAATACAATCGTATTTGTTAAAGAACAGAAGAAAACCTGTCTTTATAATTATTTTTTTTACTGAAAGACATTTTGACTCCCCTAAGTAAAATAACAGGGCTTAAAGCCATTTGATCATCACAGGAAATCATGTACATTTTGCCTCTGAAGACGGTTGTGAAAACTCACGAAAGCGTTCAGTAAATCATAGTTGTACTTATATTTTTTTTCATGTTCGCATAAATTTTACCTCTGAAGATGTATGCGTAAACTCCCGAAAGCGTCTAGGAAGTTATATTTACAGCGTTATTTTATATTTGAATGAATTTCTCTCTCTGAAGATGTATGCGGTAACTCCCGAAAGGGTTTAAAATTGTATTTTATTTACCTGTCATATATATAACAGCAGCCAGGCCTTTTAACGTCATTTAATGGAAAATATACTGACAGTGTATCATTTATATGTTATTAAAGAGTAACTTATGGATCTGGCATTCATAATTCACTCTATGAAGGTTGAGTTATTCATCATGGAGAAAGAGTAGTGAATAATTCATTGCTAAATGTTCAGTTTAATATTGTTGTGTATTACAGTGTGAACGATGATTTAGAATGTGTAGAGTGCTAGCAGTGACGGTGGTAGTAGCAATAGCTGAAACAATAATGGTAGTAATAGCAGTAGTAGCAGCAATAGCAGTAATAGGAGTATTAGTAACGGTAGTAGCACCCATAGTGTTATTAATATGATTAGTAGCAACAGTAGTAGTAGTAGTGGCAATAATGGTAGTAGTAGTAGTAGTAATAGTAGTAGCAATAGTAGGAGTAGAAATATAGTAGCAGTAGTAGCAATAATAGTAGTAGCAGCAGCAGCAGTAGTAGTAGAAATAGTAATAGAAATATAATAGTAGCAATAATAATAGTAATAGTAGTAGCCATAGTAATAGAAATATAATAGTAGCAACAATAGTAGTAATAGTAGTAGCAATAGTAGTTGCAGTAGTAATGGTAGCTGTAGTAACAATAGTAGTAGAAGTAACAATATTGTCATTAAAAATAATAATAATAATGATTATGATAATGATAATGACGATGATGTAGACGAAGTCTGTTTAGACTGAAAAAACATTCACCTAATTTTTGTTTTTTTAAGTAGAGTCATTGACCGGTGTAGAGTAGATGACCGGTGTAGAGTCATGACCGGTGTAGAGTCGGTGACCGGTGTAGAGTCGGTGACCGGTGTAGAGTCGGTGACCGGTGTAGAGTCGGTGACCGGTGTAGAGTCGGTGACCGGTGTAGAGTCGGTGACCGGTGTAGAGTCGGTGACCGGTGTAGAGTCGGTGACCGGTGTAGAGTCGGTGACCGGTGTAGAGTCGGTGACCGGTGTAGAGTCGGTGACCGGTGTAGAGTCGGTGACCGGTGTGAGTCGGTGACCGGTGTAGAGTCGGTGACCGGTGTAGAGTCGGTGACCGGTGTAGAGTCGGTGACCGGTGTAGAGTCGGTGACCGGTGTGAGTCGGTGACCGGTGTAGAGTCGGTGACCGGTGTAGAGTCGGTGACCGGTGTAGAGTCGGTGACCGGTGTAGAGTCGGTGACCGGTGTAGAGTCGGTGACCGGTGTAGAGTCGGTGACCGGTGTAGAGTCGGTGACCGGTGTAGAGTCCGTGACCGGTGTAGAGTTAGTACAGTGACGACCTGCCTAGCATGGGGCAGTAATAATAATAATAATAATAATAATAATAATAATAATTTATCTCCCACAAGACCAAAACATATTATTACTTTAAGAAATTGAATAAACCTCACTTTCCCCTTCCTCCTATTCCCCTCTCCCCTTCCCCTTTTCCATTTCCCTGGGTCAGTCTTTGACCTCCACCCACAAATTGGGGCGGAGGGTCGTTAGGCAGTAAATCGTATTGGAAGCGAAAGTGAACAAGCAGTGTGAAACGCCATAACAAGCAGTTTGGAACGCCATAACAGGCAGTTTGTACCTACTACTACACGTAACCTTCCGCCCACACACACACACACACTTGGGGAGAGAAACAAGAAGATCAGAACTTGCGGAAACGGTAGTGAAGAATTTCCTGAGCCAGCATGTTAAGTAGGCAACAAGAGTGAGAGAGAGAGACGAACCAGCGAGACTCGAGTTGGTTTTCACACAATATAAATAAGATATAGTTGAAATTATTTATGAGAAACACTAGGTTCCAATCTTAAGTACCTTGTGAAAATATAAATGGAAAAGGAAATGAGGCAATTTAACAGGAAAGGAAATTACAGAAAAGGGATCACGATGAAATGAGGAATTTTGTGAGAGGTACAATGGGAAAGGGAAATGGATAGGAAATCTGTATGAGAAAGAATAGATGGATCATCCAAGGTGCCAAGAAGCAATGGCAAGATTCATAAGAAGCATGAAGGAGAAAACAAGAGCCTCTGGCTCAATCAACAAAACTGATAAGTGTAAAACAAGAATTCTTGCAAGACACAAATACAAACAACTACAGAAAACAAGGGAAACGAACAAGAGAGTTGGATATGAATATGCAAGGATAAGAAGGGACGCTGGAAGACTAAAATTATGTAGAATCAAATGTCAAAAGTGAATCAAAGTTTCTCTACAGCTACATAAGGAAGAACACGACTTTAAAGGATTAAGTGATAATATGGTAGGAGGAGGGAGGCAAGCTGGCTTAAGATAACACAAGTATTGCATAGAGCTTATCCTTCTCGTTATCCTTTTATATCCACTCCACATTTCCTCTACATCCGCATTTATTAGTGTGACTGTAAATTATCCAAGTCGGACCTGAACGTCGTCGTAAGTTCCCCTCTCCCATGTTCGGGTTAATTGTGTATTGTTCCAGTCAATGTATTGTTCCTTTTTGTTCTTCAAAAAGTACTGAAATTCCACTGAATCTTATCAAAGTTTGTTGCTCTGTTTTAGCAAAATAATAAAAAAGTCTTCAGGGGGAAACACCGAGAGGTAAAAGAATGTACTGCTGTCAGAGCAGACCAAGAGATGCTAGAAAACAACAGCACAGCAATAAAAAGAGAGTTATGAGAGCATCTGATGAGCTTGACATTAACATGAAACAGGATAAGGTATCTCCATCGGTACTCAGAGAATCAAAACCAATGTGTCACACCATACCAAAGGTTTTCAACCACTCTCCAGTCAAAAATAATTACTAGAATATCGAAGAGAAATTGAAAGAATTGAACCTGATTATCTTGGAGGAGAGGACTAAGGCGATACATGATTACAACATTAAAATCTTAAGAGGAACTGATTGGGCAGATAGGAAGATACCGTATTTTTCTGCATATAAGACACCTATTTTCCCCATATGTTGCATAAGTGTCTCAATCTTGGACTTGAATGAACGTAAGAACATAAGAAAGGAGGAACACTGCAGCAGGTCTGTTGGCCCATACTGGGCAAGTCCTTCACAAATCCCTCCCACTAACAGAATATTTGCCCAACCTAATACTCAATACTCAGCTTCAAGAGTAGATATGATAGGTCCCAAGAGGCCAAAAATCAGTGACGAAGAGCAAAGTGTACTAGGAGGCATGGCCAGGAGCTGAGTTTCGACCCCCGCAAATGCAAATCTGAGTACACTTCACACACACACACACACACACACACACACACACACACACACAGTATTCAAATGAGCTTCACAGTCTCTAAATGGAGAAATTGGTTTGTTTGTCTTATTAGGTAAGGTCGAGGAGCGAGGTGGATGAAGATGGTGGAATAAAGGAGGGAGAGAGAAGTAAGGCATAGAGGAGTGAGAGAGAGGAGTAAGGGAGGGGAGTAAGATTGAGGAAGTGGGAGGGAGAGTAGGAGGAGGAATGAGGGAGGAGTGAGAAAGGATGGAGTAAGGAGAAGTGTGTCTGGTCCTGGAGGTCTCCACATACTTCAACAGTGTGTCTTGTCTTAGTTGTCTCAAACACAGTCTCCAGCACTGTGCCTAACACTAGTTGTCTCCAACACAGCCTTCAGCAATATCTTGCACTGGAGGTCTCCTCCACACCCTCCAGCAATGCCTGGCGCTCGAGGTCTGCAAACCTGCCGAAGAGAAAGTGGCACCCTGACCCAGGAAAGGCCACAAGGTGTTTATGGGAGTGCCGTTATCGGGGCTGAACTCTCGTAAATGTGTAAACAAAGCAGTGTAGAAGAAAAATAAGAGTGCCGTTACCTTCCCACAGCTGTGGCACTGTTGTTGAACCTTGGTCGTGTTTTTCTCCCATGAAGCAGCATAATGCTGGGGAAGGGCTCTTGTTCCGAGAAATTGGGGCTATCATTACGACTATAGCATTTCCCGATAATAATAATAAAGCAGAAGAAAAAAATAAAAGATTAATAATAAAAATAATAATTATTATTATAAGAATAAGAGCAGAAGAAACAGAAACATAAAATGAAAAGTAGTAATAATAATAATCATAATGCGGAAGAAATATAAATAAAAGATAAAAATAATAATAATAATAAATTACCCCCGGTGTATAGTACGATACAAAGCAAGAGTACCCGCACCACTGGGATCTTTTACTACCCTTATTAATTACACGACTACTGGAACTGTCGTGGAGATTTACCTTGTGGGGATTAACTTGGCCAGAAAGAGTGGAGGGAGAGAGCTGGAGTCGTGGCTAGACAGCCCCATTTTCTGGTGTTTCTCTACTTGAGTTGCTCTTATGGTGGTCTCCATCAAGGGGTCGTGTCGTGATGTTGTTGACGTTTTGAAAGACACTGAAGCAACCCACAGGTTTCTCGCGGGGTTAAACGTGATTACTTTCCGCGATTCTTGCGGCCTTTGCGCGAGAAAGCGCAAAGACCGCAAGAAGTTAATAGGAAAGAAGTGAAAGGAAAGTTAATGGATAAGAAACATTTAATCTTTACTGGTGAAATGTTCCGTACAGCAAGATTTTTTTAATCTAATAGTGAGGTGGATTTTATAATGGAGACAGTGAAGTGGAGAAGAAATTTTAAGGTGTTTACCATGACATGTTTTTCAGTCCCTTATCATGATAGGTTTTCAGTCCCATACCATAACAGGCGTTCAGTCCCCTTTCATATGTTCTCAGCCCCTTACCATGACAGGCGTTAAGTCCCTTAACCTTGATAGATGTTCGTGTCCCTGTCTTCAGTCCCTTATCAGGAGAGATGTCCAGTACATTACCATGACAGTGTTTCAGTCCCTTAACCTTGACAGGTGTTCAGCCCCTAACCTTGACAGGTGTTCAGTCCCTAACCTTGATAGGTTGTTCAGTCCCTAACCTTGACAGGTGTTCAGTCCCTAACCTTGACAGGTGTTCAGTCCCTAACATTGACAGGTGTTCAGTCCCTAACATTGACAGGTGTTCAGTCCCTAACATTGACAGGTGTTCAGTCCCTAACATTGACAGGTGTTCAGTCCCTAACATTGACAGGTGTTCAGTCCCTTAACCTTGACAGGTGTTCAGTCCCTTAACCTTGACAGGTGTTCAGTCCCTTAACCTTGACAGGTGTTCAGTCCCTTAACCTTGACAGGTGTTCAGTCCCTAACATTGACAGGTGTTCAGTCCCTAACATTGACAGGTGTTCAGTCCCTAACATTGACAGGTGTTCAGTCCCTAACATTGACAGGTGTTCAGTCCCTAACATTGACAAGTGTTCAGTCCCTAACATTGACAGGTGTTCAGTCCCTAACATTGACAGGTGTTCAGTCCCTTAACCTTGACAGGTGTTCAGTCCCTTAACCTTGACAGGTGTTCAGTCCCTTAACCTTGACAGGTGTTCAGTCCCTTAACCTTGACAGGTGTTCAGTCCCTTAACCTTGACAGGTGTTCAGTCCTTAACCTTGACAGGTGTTCAGTCCCTTAACCTTGACAGGTGTTCAGTCCCTTAACCTTGACAGGTGTTCAGTCCCTTAACCTTGACAGGTGTTCAGTCCCTTAACCTTGACAGGTGTTCAGTCCCTTAACCTTGACAGGTGTTCAGTCCCTTAACCTTGACAGGTGTTCAGTCCCTTAACCTTGACAGGTGTTCAGTCCCTTAACCTTGACAGGTGTTCAGTCCCTTAACCTTGACAGGTGTTCAGTCCCTTAACCTTGACAGGTGTTCAGTCCCTTAACCTTGACAGGTGTTCAGTCCCTTAACCTTGACAGGTGTTCAGCCCCTAACCTTGACAGGTGTTCAGTCCCTAACATTGACAGGTGTTCAGTCCCTTAACCTTGACAGGTGTTCAGTCCCTTAACCTTGACAGGTGTTCAGTCCCTTAACCTTGACAGGTGTTCAGTCCCTTAACCTTGACAGGTGTTCAGTCCCTTAACCTTGACAGGTGTTCAGTCCCTTAACCTTGACAGGTGTTCAGTCCCTTAACCTTGACAGGTGTTCAGTCCCTTAACCTTGACAGGTGTTCAGTCCCTTAACCTTGATATATATTTGATATCTCAGCTTTGATCTATACAAATCAGAGACCAGAGGATGCAGTTGAAGATAGTGCCACAGGTGGGCGAGACCCACTAGTGGAAGTAGGTCATGCCAAAGATTTAGGCCACAGGTTAGTAGCAGTTGTACAAGACATCCTCTGTACCAATTAAAAAAATACTTTAATGTACAGTTTTGGGTTTTTCCACTATGAAGAGTTTTATACACGTTTAAGAAGTAAAACTGGGAAGAAACGCCAACGGCTGTCATAGCTCAGACAATGTTTGTTGTGTTGTGACTCACCTGGCGTCAGACAGGATGTTTGTTGTGTTGTGACTCACCTGGCGTCAGACAGGATGTTTGTTGTGTTGTGACTCACCTGGCGTCAGACAGGATGTTTGTTGTGTTGGACTCACCTGGCGTCAGACATGATGTTTGTTGTGTGCGACTCACCTGGCGTCAGACAGGATGTTTGTTGTGTTGTGACTCACCTGGCGTCAGACAGGATGTTTGTTGTGTTGTGACTCACCTGGCGTCAGACAGGATGTTTGTTGTGTTGTGACTCACCTGGCGTCAGACAGGATGTTTGTTGTGTTGTGACTCACCTGGCGTCAGACAGGATGTTTGTTGTGTTGTGACTCACCTGGCGTCAGACAGGATGTTTGTTGTGTTGCGACTCACCTGGCGTCAGACAGGATGTTTGTTGTGTTGTGACTCACCTGGCGTCAGACAGGATGTTTGTTGCGTTGTATACACTCAAAATAATTGTACAGAATACCATTTCTTAACAAATTCAACATTGACAGCGGAAATTAGCTGGCAATGCGTTTCAAAAAAATCCAAAATTGTTGTACGCGTCAACATATTACACATTTTAATTTTTTTTTCATAATTTCCTTGGACTATAGGTCTAAAAAAATTCCAAAACCTGTAATATACGTCTCTATATTACGTACCGGACAGTAATTATCAGGACGAGTTGTTAGCATATACAAAAAAATTATATATTAATTTGCGATAATTAAAATTTTATTAATATGCTTTAAACCTTTAATACAAGATTCTTTATTTGCAATATGTACTGATTGAATATAAATTATATTTAATTAGGTGGAAACGTAATTAGTGATAGGGAGCTTAATTAGAATCTTGAATCTAAGCTCATCAGAATTACACACGAAGAGAACATGTATTAGCGTTGTGATACAAGAATACAACACATATGTATATTGACTCAAGATAAGTCGGTATGAACGACTGTCAGTGAATAAGCAGAAGGTTAGGTAAGGTTTGTCAGGAAACAGGATAAGTGTTTCCTGACGCGGGTCTTAGTCATATGATGACCCACATCTTTAGCTTTTGGTCATCTGACCGAAGCCTTCCGCTGACTTACCGGTCCCCCCCTTCAAAAATTAATGGTTATTGTTATAACCATTTTTCAATAAACATTAGACTTTACGGGGACTCGAACCCTGGTTGTGGCATGTAGCAGGTCCAACGCAATACCACTGGGCCACGAAGCTTACAATAATAAAATATGCAGTGGTACAGTGGCTCAGTGGTACAGTAGTGGACCTGCTATATGCCAAGCCCACAGTTCGAGTCCTCTTCCATTCTTCTTTTTAGTCATACAAGAAAATAGGCTCATTAGGGAAATTGACATATGTGCACCTAATAAACACTTTTTTGCTGTCGCTACGTTTCGCTCACTAGAAATTTTTTTATGACGATTCAAACAAGAGTTTACTAATTTTGTTTTGTCGTTTTCCTCCATGATCATCATTTATAGCTTGAGAACACCTCATCCGACAGTCTTCAAATTTTGAACGATTCATCAAGGACGGAACACTGAATTATGTAAATGTTATAAAGTCATTCTTGAGTTTGATTTCTGCTCAAAAACTTGAGAACGACTTTTTTGAGAGGCTTCAAACTTTAGTAGTCAATGTGTCGTATGAAATGGGGTGGTTTACCCCCTCCCTCAAAAAAAAAAATTATTTGTATATGTAAATTTGCCAATTTTATAACATAATTAACGAAATAGGAATAGTTGGATTTTAGTCAATAACTTATGTATTTTATCTTCATAAAAAATTGGATTAATTTTAGGCTGTGCAAGTTTTAATTTGTTAGATATATTAAACTAATTGACTTCCATTCAATATCTGGGTAATGACTCTTCTTATCGGCTGCAAACCTTAGAAGCTGGTGAATCTCAAACTGATGATTTTTTATCTTGGGCAATATAGGTTGCATTTTTATTGTAGAATTTAAACCCGTATGAGTCAAGTAACAAGTAGTAGTAGTAGTAGTACAGTAGTTGTGGTGTTAGTAGTGGTACAGTATTGGTAGTAGTGGTAGTTGTAGTAGTAGTAGTACAGTAGTAGTAATAGTTGTAGTAATAATAGTGGTAGTTGTAGTAGTACAGAAGTAGTAATAGTGGTAGTTGTAGTAGTACAGTAGTAGTAATAGTGGTAGTTGTAGTAGTACAGTAGTAGTAATAGTTGTAGTAGTACAGTAGTAGTAATAGTTGTAGTAGTACAGTAGTAGTAATAGTTTTAGTAGTACAGTAGTAGTAATAGTTGTAGTAGTACAGTAGTAGTAATAGTGGTAGTAGTACAGTAGTAGTAATAGTGGTAGTAATACAGTAGTAGTAATAGTGGTAGTAGTACAGTAGTAGTAATAGTGGTAGTAGCACAGTAGTAGTAATAGTGGTAGTAGCACAGTAGTAGTAATAGTGGTAGTAGTACAGTAGTAGTAATAGTGGTAGTAATACAGTAGTAGTAATAGTGGTAGTAGTACAGTAGTAGTAATAGTGGTAGTAGCACAGTAGTAGTAATAGTGGTAGTAGACAGTAGTAGTAATAGTGGTAGTAGTACAGTAGTAGTAATAGTGGTAGTAGTACAGTAGTAGTAATAGTGGTAGTAGTACAGTAGTAGTAATAGTGGTAGTAGTACAGTAGTAGTAATAGTGGTAGTAGTACAGTAGTAGTAATAGTGGTGGTAGTACAGTAGTAGTAATAGTGGTAGTAGTAGTACTAATAATAGTAGTGGAGGTGGTAGTAATAATAGTAGTGGAGGTGGTAGTAATAATAGTAGTGGAGGTGGTAGTAGTAATAATAGTAGTGGTGGTGGAAGTAGTGGTAGTAGTGGTAGTAGTGGTGGTAGTAGTGGTGGTAGTAGTGGTAATAGTAATAGTACGGAGCACTTTGGTCTACAACGCTTGGGGAATACTAAAAAGCCCGGTTTGATTCGAGGAAAGTGCACCTCTAATTCCTCGGATCAAGAACCCTTAGACAGCGTCAAGGCACCTCAGTGAAGAGTGTCACAGCCATAAGTCGGTCAAGAAAGCCGTGCTGCCTTAAAGAGACTAATCGGTTCTTTTAAGCGACTTGTACAAGCTAACCGCGTAATTCCCTTCTTGATACTTGTGAAGGGTTCTTGATCCGAGGAATTAGAGTTATCTCCTCCTACCTTGGATTAAATTTTCAGGGTCTGTTATGGAAATAAATGGAAAAAAAACACAAATGCAGTATAAAGCGATCCTTTATTGGCGACGTTCCGCAAACATAGTGGGCGAAACGTCGCCCACATAGTGGGCGAAAGTCACAAACAGATCGTCTCAAATCCAGCCTACCTAGCATTCTCCACCTGACTCTGCTCACTATATATACTCTTGTACGTTTCACCCAGGTAGATCTGTTTGTGACTTGATAAAGCCCACTGTGTGGGCGAAACGTTGTCAATAAAGGATCGTATTAAACTGCACTTGTTTTTATTTTTCCAGGGTCTGTTATAATGGTTTAAGCCTAATATGTTTCTAAGATATGGTTAAAAAAATAATTAGCACATCTTTACTGACGCGAATTATTATCGTGATAAATTATAATTATCTTCGTTATCGCACCACTACTAGCATCACTACAATCACTACCACTACCACCATCGTCATTACTTCTGTTCAGCACCATTGCCATCACCATCACTATCCACCATCACCACCATTGTTTACATCACCAACGCCTCAACCACCATCCGTACCACCATCGCCAGGGTACCATAAGCTACATGGTTCTACCATGCGATCACCATCACCACACATCAAGGCTGGTGTCACCACACATCAAGGCTGGTGTCACCACACATCAAGGCTGGTGTCACCACACATCATGACTGGTGTCACCACACATCAAGGCTGGTGTCACCACACATCAAGGCTGGTGTCACCACACATCAAGGCTGGTGTCACCACACATCAAGGCTGGTGTCACCACACATCAAGGCTGGTGTCACCACACATCAAGGCTGGTGTCACCACACATCAAGACTGGTGTCACCACACATCAAGGCTGGTGTCACCACACCACGACTGTTGTGATCACACATCATGACTGGTGTCACCACACATCATGACTGGTGTCACCACACATCATGACTGGTGTCACCACACATCATGACTGGTGTCACCACACATCATGACTGGTGTCACCACACATCATGACTGGTGTCACCACACATCATGATTGGTGTCACCACACGTCAAGGTTGGTGTCAGATAATGAAGGCAGGAAAGAACACGACGTGATGTCATTAAGGGGATCATGTCATTAACGCTAATTGCTTCTCGTCATAAATTAGAGCAATTAGTAAAATAATGATGTTGAGTGTCATATGACGACCCTAGTTTTGACTGTTAAGATCATTCTTATATCACTTGTACTACTGTTACTACTATTGTTACTACTACTATTTCTACTGTTTTCCCAGTATGTACTCTGTTATTGGTCTTCTCTCCCCTCAACATTATTTAATGGCCTTTTAATACCATTACTACAGTACTGCTATGACTTCTAGTGCTGCTAATTCTATTTCCTCTACTACAACAACAACTACTACTACTGTTACTTCTACTGCAACCACTATTAATACTGCTGCAACTCGGACAATGGATAAAACTTTGCATTGCAAATATGTATGAAGTCAATGATGTAAGTTGCAGATCAGATTCTACTTGGACTACGTTTCACCATAGGTAGATCCTCGTGAAAGTCACACAAATGCTCAAACGACCACCATTCAAGAGCATTTTCACCTGATAACCATCTCCTCTTCATCCCTTGATTCACATACCCAGACAATACACGACAGTTCCTAATCTAGAAAGTAGTAATTAGTTCTCAGTAATAGCCTAAGAGTGGACTTGCGATCGTCTGTTGTCTGTCACTCCCATGTACTCCTGTGGACTCAAGAGTAACCTCTTCCTGTTGCACTTTGCCCTCCAGGAGTACGTATGTGTATTAACTATAACCTCTGATGCGACACAGATTAAAATGCTGTTCTGGCATGAGCCTACTCAGCGAATTAAAATTTTGTCTACTTCGACTATTATTACTATTTTTGCTATTTCTTCTACTACTACTATTACTAATAGCTACTACTAATACTACTAGCTACTACTATTAATAATACTATTATAATTACTGCGACTACTACTAAGGCGAGGTAACTAATTTTTTGTCTCGATAGTTGAACTTGTGTTCCACATACAAGTTCAACTATCGTCACTGTTACGATATTTCTACAGATATTTTCATGACTGCTACTACGAGGATTACTACAATGCTTATTTATATTACTATTTAAAGTGACACTAAAACTGCAACGATTAGCACTCTTCCTACCACGAACAATACTATTTCTCCTGAAATCGCTACTACAATAAAAATACTGCGATTATTACTGCAACTACATCACCACAATTACTGCTATTACAAGTACGCTGATGTCGCAACCTGTTACCCTGAGCTTGGACCCAGAAGGTCCAGCAACTTCAGCTGATACTGCATGCCTTCCTACCTGGTGTGAAACTTGTAAACTCTAATAACAGAACTTGAGACCCGCACAGAGCGGTGCCTCCAAACTAATCACTCTCCTGAGGTATATTCCCGAAGATGATTACAGGAGCTCCTTGTGTGCGTAGGAGTACGGCGGTCCCTCTCATCCTTAGTGCAATTCAGCGCTGAAGAAGGCATCGATGGAGGCCCCGAAGTACACAGAGAAGGAAGAGTCCAGCACTGGTGAGGCTGCGGCCACTGCAGAGATCACACAGTAGTTGACACACACTGGCTTCTGTGTCTAATTTATCAACTTGTCGGTTCTCTGAGCCATTTATCTACATTCCTGTCAGACACAGTAACATCTTGGGATCTTAATACAGGAAATTCTTCACTTGTCTAACCTATAGGCATTACCTACTTCCACATGGGTATTTCTCCACTGTGATATCGCCTACGACTGCTTCACCTCACATGTTTACAGTATTTAAGCCACTTCGCGCATATGCTGTATTCATTTCAAGACTGATGACTGATTACTTCGACTTCAAGCTGAGGGACTAATTACCTCAAACTCCTGATCTACACAGTTCTTCTTTGTATAGGACTGATGAAGCCACGGTGTGGCGAAACGTTTCCTCAATAAAGATACCCAAGTGTTGCACATGTCTAATTTCCTCAGTCAATTACAGGTGATTACAACACTAGAAGCAAGAGTTCTGAAGTCATCAGTCTTGGTAGAAGGTGGTCAGTACTCTGTACCATCCTAGTGACTATATATTTGTTTAAGATAGTGGCTGACTGTGGGTTCGAGTATCGTGGGACTTCGAATATTCTGTCTGGGTTAGATTTACATAAATGTTCAGGTTTTATCTAATTATTTCCGTTCAAAAGTCGAACGTTTCTGGGCTCTTGGGGAGAAGAATGAAACAAGATACACACACACACACACACACACACACACACACACACACACACACACACACACACACACACACACACACAGGGACCAAGAGCTGTGACTCTACCCCCTTCCAAACACAAATAGGTGAATACACACACACCCTGGTAAACAGCAGACAACACAAAGTGTCTATCGACAAGCGCCTTTGACAAGCGGTAACTTGGGGAACCAGGAATTACCCGTCACTATTTCCTTCTCGGGACGAAGTGCCGTGTTAATATCCGGTAGAGGGCGCTCATTAGCGCCTTGATTACCACCTTAATTATCTCCATCTTCGTCCAGCATCCTTAGGGCGCCCCTTCCCTGCTGCTAGTTCTGAGTGTTTCCTACCCTTCTGTTATCTCTAAAGGTATCCCCTGCTTTTAGCTCTGAGTGTATCCCCCATTGTTATTGGCCTTGAGTGTATCCCTTCCTTCTTCTGGCTCTAAATATATTCCTTGATGTTACATCTTCTGTTAGCTGTATCATCCCTTAGTGTTAGCTATGAATGTATCCTCCCCTGCTGTTAGCTCTCCGTGTATCCCCCTGCTGTTAGCTCTCCGTGTATCCCCCTGCTGTTAGCTCTCCGTGTATCCCCCTGCTGTTAGCTCTCCGTGTATCCCCCTGCTGTTAGCTCTCCGTGTATCCCCCTGCTGTTAGCTCTCCGTGTATCCCCCTGCTGTTAGCTCTCCGTGTATCCCCTGCTGTTAGCTCTCCGTGTATCCCCTGCTGTTAGCTCTCCGTGTATCCCCTGCTGTTAGCTCTCCGTGTATCCCCTGCTGTTAGCTCTCCGTGTATCCCCTGCTGTTAGCTCTCCGTATCCCTGTGTTAGTCTCCGTGTATCCCTGCTGTTAGCTCTCCGTGTATCCCCCTGCTGTTAGCTCTCCGTGTATCCCCTGCTGTTAGCTCTCCGTGTATCCCCTGCTGTTTGCTCTCCGTGTATCCCCTGCTGTTGGCTCTCCGTGTATCCCTGCTGTTAGCTCTCCGTGTATCCCTGCTGTTAGCTCTCCGTGTATCCCCTGCTGTTAGCTCTCCGTGTATCCCCTGCTGTTAGCTCTCCGTGTATCCCCTGCTGTTAGCTCTCCGTGTATCCCTGCTGTTAGCTCTCCGTGTATCCCCTGCTGTTAGCTCTCCGTGTATCCCCTGCTGTTAGCTCTCCGTGTATCCCTGCTGTTAGCTCCCGTGTATCCCTGCTGTTAGCTCTCCGTGTATCCCTGCTGTTAGCTCTCCGTGTATCCCCTGCTGTTACTCTCCGTGTATCCTGCGTACTTCCGATCCCTCTGCTTGTTAGGTTCTCCGTGTATCCCCTGCTGTTAGCTCTCCGTGTATCCCCTGCTGTTAGATGTAAGAGAAAACGTCCAGGTGGCGGTAATTTATGTATATAAATTAGGGAAGTGTCGCTTGGAATGGTAGTTTACTAGAGTTGGGAGTGCACCGTTAGCACCGCCAGCACCGCCAGCACCCCCATCTAGCATGCTTACTTGGTAAGCTGGGCATCAACTGGGACTCCGTTACGACTCCCACTTGCTCTGGCGTGACTTCATCCCTGGGGGATGAGGTGGTACTTGTACCTCCTCCCATGGGAGACCACAGGTCTCACGACACTCCCAAGACAGGGAGCCAAGGCCGGGTCACCATCTGGAAGAGACCCGAGCCGGGAGAGTCCCGGTGAATCGAGGAGGAGGAGGAGAGTGATTGTAATGACCATACATACTGGTGACGCAATTAATATTCAGCACTTGTGGCCCTCAGTTATTTTTGTCACCTCTCATGTATGAATTTTGATCTGTATGATTTCTCAGGCTTGCCGTTGTTGTCTGGTCAGAATTAATAGAGACTTGTGCCGCATGTACAGGCGCCTCCATCGCATCGTATCACTCTGTGAAGGGACCCCTCAATGGAGGTTCCTTGACGCTGGTGAGGGGCTCTTGATTATGGGAATTGGATCTGTGCTAAGGTTCCCTGAATTAAAACCTAAATACCTTCCATCCACCTTTCCCCCTACAGGCACTGTATAATCACTACGGGTTGAGAGCTCCCCATGCATATAATAATCTACGTGGCCTACCATTCTTAGGCCCTTCAGGCCTAAGAACAAGTACCATTCTGGAAAGTTTTTTTTTTCTTAGGTTAAAGTTGTTTTAGAGATCTTATTTAACCTTTCTGGTCATGTCAATCTTTTCTTCAGGAACTTTCCCTGACATGGACTATAAAACTCCCTGACATTGGCTATAATGTCCTCCTGCTAAGTTCTTAGTATATCCTGCTAGAGTTCTTAGTATATCCCTGCTAGTAGTTCTTAGTATATCCCCTGCTAGCAGTTCTTAGTATATCCCCTGCTAGCAGTTCTTAGTATATCCCCTGCTAGCAGTTCTTAGTATATCCCCTGCTAGCAGTTCTTAGTATATCCCCTGCTAGCAGTCAGTATCCTGTGTCTAGTATATCCCTGCTAGCAGTTCTTAGTATATCCCTGCTAGCAGTTCTTAGTATATCCCCTGCTAGCAGTTCTTAGTATATCACCTGCTAGCAGTTCTTAGTATATCCCCTGCTAGCAGTTCTTAGTATATCCCCTGCTAGCAGTTCTTAGTATATCCCCTGCTAGCAGTTCTTAGTATATCCCCTGCTAGCAGTTCTTAGTATATCCCCTGCTAGCAGTTCTTAGTATATCCCCTGCTAGTAGTTCTTAGTATATCCCCTGCTAGTAGTTCTTAGTATATCCCCTGCTAGCAGTTCTTAGTATATCCCCTGCTAGTAGTTCTTAGTATATCCCCTGCTAGTAGTTCTTAGTATATCCCCTGCTAGTAGTTCTTAGTATATCCCCTGCTATTAGTTCTTAGTAATCCCTGCTAGTTAAGTTCTTAGTAATCCCTGCTATAGTTCTTAGTACATCCCCTGCTAAGTTCTCAGCTATTCCCTAGAGTTCTCTCAGTTATTATTCCGGAGCTAATTGCAGGAAGTGGGAATGACAATCAAGTATGATCCCTAGAAGTTCTGAGCTTATATCCACCTCTAGTCTTAGTATATCCCTGCTAGTAGTTCTTAGTATATCCCCTGCTAGTAGTTCTTAGTATATCCCCTGCTAGTAGTTCTTAGTATATCCCCTGCTAGTAGTTCTTAGTATATCCCCTGCTAGTAGTTCTTAGTATATCCCCTGCTAGTAGTTCTTAGTATATCCCCTGCAAGTAGTTCTTAGTATATCTCCTGCTATTAGTTCTTAGTACATCCCCTGCTATTAGTTCTTAGTACATCCCCTGCTATTAGTTCTTAGTACATCCCCTGCTATTAGTTCTCAGCTATTCCCAGTTGCTCGTCTGCAACTTATTATTCACGGAGAAGAGCTAAATTAGCAAGGAAGTGGGAATAGACAATCAAGTATGATCCTAGGAAGATCATGAGCCCTTCCCATGCATACACACCTACCTTCCCCTGGAAAAGGGTTACACATTGTTAAAGACACATTAAATCTTCCTTCATTTACAATTATTACTTACAATTATTACTTACAATTATTACTTACAATTATTACTTACAATTATTACTTACAATTATTACTTACAATTATTACTTACAATTATTACTTACAATTATTACTTACAATTATTACCTTACAATTATTACCTACAATTATTACCACAATTTTACCTACAATTATTACTCAATTTTTTTTCCTACAATTATTACCTACAATTATTTAATTTCCTACTAATTATTACTTACAATTATTACTTACAATTATTACTACATTATTACTACATTATTACCATTACTCAATTATTACTTACAATTATTACTTACAATTATTACTTACAATTATTACTTACAATTATTACTTACAATTATTACTTACAATTATTACTTACAAGTGGATGAGTGAGACACATGAGGGACAATTAGGTATCTTTTAAACCAAAAGGTTTACCCTTCAAGTAAGGTTCCTTGATGCTGGTTCCCTCAAGGAAGGTTCCTTGATGCTGGTTCCCTCAAGAAAGGTTCCTTGATGCTGGTTCCCTCAAGGAAGGTTCCTTGATGTCGACGAGGGGCTCTTGATCTAGGGCCCCTCAAGGAAGGCTCCTTGACGTTGGTGAGGGGCTCTTGATCTAGGTCCCTTCAAGGAAGGCTCCTTGATGGTGAGGGGCTCTTGATCTAGGGAATCGTTTGTGTGCTCCAATTCTCTGAGTAATTAAGCCTGAGTGTCTTCCATCCCCCTCACAGGTGCTGTGTAATCCTTACGGGTTAAGCGCTCCCCATAATAATCCGAAAGGCTTAACATTATTCAAGATGATAGGACTGAAAGCTTCTCTAGGCTGAGGGGTCAGCGCTGTATAACACTTATGGGTTTGGCGCTTGGTTACGATTATAAGTCTGAGGGACTGACCACCTCAAAACTGCTATACAGGACTGACTGATCAAGTCTTTATCTCTCCACTGTTTCTGTTGTCTCTATTTAATGTCACATTAGTATTTGACTAAAATCTATTAAGACGAAACGTTCCAGAAATAGATACCTAAATATTACACTTGTGTCTAACTCACCTTCGGGTTAAACTTTTTAAAGTATATTTCACTCTTCTGTAATTTTTCGAAAATCCAGCGATTTTTGTACTTTCCATTTTTTTTCAAATTTGAATTCATTGATGCAAATTCTGTCTGAGATTATTTTCCAGAACTTCATTCATATTTTAAATGTATGTCATTAATTTGTTCATTCATATATTCACTCATTCCACGTCTTTAAGAGTGTAGGTTCAGTGCTAGTCCATCTTGAAGACATTACTGATATAGGGAGTGAAGCTTGTCTGACTTCTCCCCATTAAAGATGTCTGACTTCTCCCCATTAAAGATGTCTGACTTCTCCCCATTAAAGATGTCTGACTTCTCCCCATTAAAGATGTCTGACTTCTCCCCATTAAAGATGTCTGACTTCTCCCCATTAAAGATGTCTGACTTCTCCCCATTAAAGATGTCTGACATCTCCCCATTAAAGATGTCTGACATCTCGCCATTAAAGATGTCTGACTTCTCCCCATTAAAGATGTCTGACTTCTCCCATTAAAGATGTCTGACTTCTCGCCATTAAAGATGTCTGACTTCTCGCCATTAAAGATGTCTGACTTCTCGCCATTAAAGATGTCTGACTTCTCGCCATTAAAGATGTCTGACATCTCGTCATTAAAGATGTCTGACTTCTCCCCATTAAAGATGTCTGACTTCTCCCCATTGCTAATCAAATGTTTAGTGTGACTTGTTTCCACTAGTGGGCCACGCTCACTTGTGACGTTAACTCCTGCTGCTTCACCTCACTCCATTCTTTTCTATACGTTTTTCAGTTTATTTATACCCACAATAATTCTAGAACACAAATGTATGTACTTCAAAACACTATGCAATGCGTACGCCATCCACCGTGACTGACATGCATACATCATGACGTGAATTCTTAACTAAAGAAAATGATAGAACGAGGAAAAGATGCTTGGAAGCAGCTGTCGTTCCAACATTTAAAACCAAACAGAATCAGGATGTATTATAAATCCCTCTTGGACACCTGCTCACATGTGACTTGACTCTTCACTTTGAATAAACACCTGACCTTGAAACCATGTGGCTACACCTAGCCAAATATATATGGGAATTTAGTTTGCTGCTCTGTGTCAGCCGAAAAAGCTCTTGGCCTGCAGGTTGCCTTTACAGAGAGGTGGTCGTTGAAGCTATGTCATAATCCAAGTTAGTTGTTAAAGACAGGATACCGGTGTAGAGGTTATTACTGCTACAGAGAGGTGGTCTCTAGAACAATATTGATATCAGAGTCAGTCGCCGAAGTTATGTTGCCGTTAGAGAGAGATGGTCGCTGGAAATGGATTGGTTCCTGAGGTGGTCGTTAGTGAGAGTTCAAGGCCAATTACAAGTCTCACTTAGCGGTCGATACGGGTGCATTTTCTTCAATTGTTTTAACCCAGGCAGTAATGGCTTTCCCTAATTCCACTCTGATAGCCTGTGTGTAAATACTTTATTCTGATTCTCTCTCTACCCTGTTTTGACTCCTTCCTTCATTTTCTCCCTTCATTTTCTCCCTTCCTTGTTCCTTACCCACTCTCTCTCTCTGTTGCTCTACATCCTTTTTTCCTTCCATTACTGTCTCGGTTACTTCTCTCTCTCTCTCTCTCTCTCTCTCTCTCTCTCTCTCTCTCTCTCCTTAGGTTTTACACTCAGCCTCTCTCCCAATCATCCACGCCCAACCTCCTCCATTCCCCAACACCTCTCACACTCTTCCTCTTCAAGAACCACTTCCCATTTCAAGAACCCAGGTCGAGCCGGCTCCCTCCACTACGAATACCCCTCCCCTACAATAAGCCCTTCCTATACCACTCGCAGAGTCCCAACCCCACCACAAATACATTTTATTTGCGCTACATAATAACGAAGTAAACATGTATTAAAATATTGGTAGGCATAAAAGAATGTCATGTATGCAATGCATACACAATACACAAATAACCCGCACACAGAGAGGAGCTTACAACGACGTTTCGGTCCGATATGGACCATTTACAAAGTCACACTGCATGTCAATGCATATCACAATGCATTTTGGGCATTGCATATCCCATCTTCCACTACCTCACCACTATGCCAGTATTTCTTCCCACTATATAACTCATTCATAAGGAAGAGGTACACTGCTGGTGTATTCAGTTTAGTTAACGCTTGAGTGTTCTGTGTATGTTGAGTGTCGTGTAGTTAACGCTTGAGTGTTCTGTGTATGTTGAGTGTCGTGCTGTGTAACCTGAGTCAATCATGTGGTCCAAGGTGCCATGAAAACATTTCTCACGTACCTGTAAAATTCCTGTTACAGGTTTCGAAAGTTTTTTCCTACTCTCGCTTCCCGGCCTTGGGCCAGGCTTGTCTCGCATTTGCCTGGTCAACCAGGCTGTTGCTGCTGGCTATTCAACACAGCCTGGTTGATATTGCATTTGGAGAGGAACTGATAGTTTCTTGAGACGTAATTTATGATATCTTCTGGTAGAACATTGAAGAGCCAAGGCCCACTGATGTTGATATAGTGAAGTTTTATTGTGCCCAATGCACTATTGACTTTCACTGGGCTTATTTTACGTTTCCTTCCATACATACATACATACATACATACATACATACATACATACATACATACATACATACATACATCCATCTTCTACATCTACATCATACATACATACCTCCTTCCTCTCTCCCTCCTCTCTCCTCCCCTCTCTCTCTCCTCTCTCTCTCTCCTCTCCTCTCTCCCCCCCTCTCTCCCTCTCTCTCCCTCTCTCTCCTCTCTCTCTCTCCCTCTCCCTCTCCCTCTCTCTCTCCCTCCCTCTCTCTCTCCCTCCTCCCTCTCTCCCTCCCTCTCTCTCTCCTCTCTCCTCTCTCTCTCTCTCTCCCTCCCTCTCTCTCTCCCCCTCCCTCTCTCTCTCTCCTCTCCCTCTCTCCCTCTCCTCCTCCCTCCCTCTCTCTCCTCTCCCTCCCTCTCTCCTCCCTCCCTCCTCTCTCTCCTCCCTCCCTCTCTCCTCTCCCTCCCTCTCTCTCTCTCCTCCCTCTCTCTCTCCCTCCCTCTCTCCCCTCCCTCTCTCCTCCCTCTCTCTCCCTCCCTCTCTCCTCCCCCCTCCCCTCTCCTCTCCCTCCCTCTCTCCCTCCCTCCCTCTCCCTCCCCCCTCCTCCCTCCCTCTCCTCCTCTCCCTCCCTCCCTCCCTCCCTCCCTCCCTCCCTCCCTCCTCTCCCTCCCTCTCTCCTCCCTCTCTCCCTCCCTCTCCTCTCCTCTCTCCTCCCTCCCCTCCCCCCTCTCTCTCCCTCCCTCCTCCCTCCCTCCCTCTCTCTCCCTCTCTCCCTCTCCTCTCTCTCTCTCTTCCGTACGTGTTGATGATACTGCATAAGTTTGGAACCAGTCCCTCCAGTATCTTCCATGTATACAATATATAATCAATTATCTCTCTTTCATTCCAGAGAACACATGTTCAGTACTTTTAGGTAATGTGTATAGGTTAACTGCTTCACTAGCTCTAAGCGGGATGTAAATGATCTCATCTGTTGCTGCTCTAATATCTTCCTTGCCCAGAATGGAGACGACAACACAGAACAGTACTCTAGTCGAGAGAGCGCAAGAGAGTGAATACTGCCATCATTTTCAGTATTTTTCCTAGTTTTTCAGGTTTTCATCATCTGTCCAACATTGGTCTAGCTTTCCAAACATTTGCCTTATCGTGCCGTGGCAGTGGTATTTTACGCTGCTTTATAAACAAGAAACACCATGAATCTTACCCAGGTGCAAAATATGTGGGCATGTTTTCTATTTCTATTTTGAATTCAATGGGTTTAGTGCTTATGTCATATATACGATTTGTATGGTAGCAGGGGAAAGATATTTCTGGTATAAAGGTATACCATTCTAGTCCCATTTAGTGGAGTACAGAATACTAAATAATTTATTTTATTTTGCTGATTTTTTTGCTACGACGCTCTGAAGAAATCTTCGTGTGTTCCATTTCTCCAGAGTGTGGGATAGACTATCCTAAGATTGTAATTCCCAAATAATAGTAATCTCAGCTCGGCAGGAATAAAACTTTAAGATTCCGTAGTTACTGAACACTTAGTGGGATACTTAACGATATCCTCATCCCCCTGCTGATGTCTCTCAGCTGAGGCTGACAGATTTCAATAGTGTAACCCATCCTGTGTGATGGAATATGACAGAACGCAAGTCAGGTTTTGTTCCCACTATGTAACTATCATATACGATGGATAGCAGAACACTGCTAATGCATCCAATTTTACTATATAAAAAAATTCTTTTTCCCACAATTTTCCAATCGTGCCTCTGTCCACCATCGTCCCCTCACCAACACCACCACCTCCCCCACCCACACCCATCACCCACTCCCACCCACACCCATCACCCACTCCCACCCATCATCTATCATAACGTCGATAACGTCACTCATGTTACTTCCATATTTTTCTGGGAATCAATGCAAATTCCTGTGGTGGGTCCAACTGCGTGAGAATGTTACTGATGGATGACGACGTATTGGTAAGGGAATTTCAAGCTCCACTGCTCCATTGCTCCATTGTTTCCAGGCTCTCCAACATCTAGACCAATTAACTTAATAGCTATACTATGCCAGGGACTCTAATGGAAATAAGTTACATTATTAAACTACTGGGTTATACGAGGTTAAAACAACATATGTTTTTTAAGTATCCACAACAACTGGGTGCCCCCAGAATCATTCTACACAGTATATTTGCATGTTATATATTCAAAACCTTAATCGAAACTTGCTTGCTTACCCCAAAACTAATCCTGCGAATAAGTGTCAGATGTTACCAAAGACACATCAATTTTATACAAAACTGAATGCATTAGTGTGTTCATATTCTAATCTATATGACAGTTACACACTGGGAAGAAAGGTTACCTCTGTATAAGAACATAAAGAATGAACAATACAGCAGACCTATTGGCCATGCTAGGCAAGTCCAAGTAGGAAGGAGCACTGGTGTAGGCCTTTCATATTTAATCACACTGGATGGGGATCGTTAAGGGTGTTGAAGTCTGTCAGTAGAGCGATGAGGATATTGTCAACATTGACCACAGAGTTATTAAAAGTTAGAGGTAATAAATTAGTTACAATGCTACGAAAGAATGAGACACTTGTGCAATATTTGCGAATCTTAATGTGGAAATGTTTCGCCAGCCAGTGGTTTCTTCAGTCCAATACAAAGAAGAACTGTAGGAAATGAGGAGTAGTTTGAGGTAATCAGTCCCTCAGCCTGGAATCGATGTGTTCACTCCATCAATCTTGCACAAGTGTCTCATTCATCAATCTTTCTGTTTTCTAAACCTTTGACAGTAATGTTATGATAACTAAGAAAGTTAAAAACTTATGAACTCTTAACACTCGTAATAACTTGTTAACACTCGTAATAACTTGTTAACACTCGTAATAACTTGTTAACACTCGTAATAACTTGTTAACACTCGTAATAACTTGTTAACACTGTAAACTTGTTAACACTCGTAATAACTTGTTAACACTCGTAATAACTTGTTAACACTCGTAATAACTTGTTAACACTCGTAATAACTTGTTAACACTCGTAATAACCTATGTTAACACTCGTAATAACTTGTTAACACTCGTAATAACTTGTTAACACTCGTAATAACTTGTTAACACTCGTAATAACTTTACCTCGTAACAACTACGTAATAACTTGTAGTATAACTACCTCGTAATAACTTGTTAACAACTCGAACTTGTTAACACTCATAACTGTTAACACTCGTAATAACTTGTTAACACTCGTAATAACTTGTTAACACTCGTAATAACTTGTTAACACTCGTAATAACTTGTTAACACTCGTAATAACTTGTTAACACTCGTAATAACTTGTTAACACTCGTAATAACTTGTTAACACTCGTAATAACTTGTTAACACTCGTAATAACTTGTTAACACTCGTAATAACTTGTTAACACTCGTAATAACTTGTTAACACTCGTAATAACTTGTTAACACTCGTAATAACTTGTTAACACTCGTAATACTTGTTAACACTCGTAATAACTTGTTAACACTCGTAATAACTTGTTAACACTCGTAATAACTTGTTAACACTCGTAAACTTGTTAACACTCGTAATAACTTTGTTAACACTCTAATAACTTGTTAACACTCGTAATAACTTGTTAACACTCGTAATAACTTGTTAACACTCGTAATAACTTGTTAACTCGTAATAACTGTAAATAGTAATAACTTGTTAACACTGTAATAACATTGTTACACTGTAATATAAATTGTATCATTGTGGCTAAATGTAGTATCAAGTTGTTAATGTAATACATTTGTTAATGTGTACATTGTTAACACTGTAATAATTGATTGTAAACTGTAATTTAAATTGATTAGGCTATGTTATATACTTGTAGGCTGTAATGTTAGTAGTGTGCATTGTGGCTGTAATGTTAGTATGTGCATTGTTGGCTGTAATGTTAGTAGTGTGCATTGTTGGCTGTAATGTTAGTAGTGTGCATTGATAGGCTGTAATGTTAAGTAGTGTGCATTGTAGCTGTAATGTTAGTAGTCATTGTGAATTATTGCATTGTAGGCTGTAATGTTAGTAGTGTGCATTGTAGGCTGTAATGTTAGTATTGTGCATTGTTGGCTGTAATGTTAGTAGTGTGCATTGTTGGCTGTAATGTTAGTAGTGTGCATTGTAGGCTGTAATGTTAGTAGTGTGCATTGTAGGCTGTAATGTTAGTAGTGTGCATTGTTGGCTGTAATGTTAGTAGTGTGCATTGTTGGCTGTAATGTTAGTAGTGTGCGTTGTTAGCTGTAATGTTAGTAGTGTGCATTGTTGGCTGTAATGTTAGTAGGCTGTAATGTTAGTAGTGTGCATTGTAGGCTGTAATGTTAGTATTGTGCATTGTAGGCTGTAATGTTAGTAGTGTGCATTGTAGGCTGTAATGTTAGTAGTGTGCATTGTTGGCTGTAATGTTAGTAGTGTGCATTGTTGGCTGTAATGTTAGTAGTGTGCATTGTTGGCTGTAATGTTAGTAGTGTGCATTGTTAGGCTGTAATGTTAGTAGTGTCATTGTGGCTGTAATGTTAGTAGTGTGCATTGTAGGCTGTAATGTTAGTAGTGTGCTTGTAGCTGTAATGTTAGTAGTGTGCATTGTGGCTGTAATGTTAGTAGGCTGTAATGTTAGTAGTGTGCATTGTTGGCTGTAATGTTAGTAGTGTGCATTGTTGGCTGTAATGTTAGTAGTGTGCGTTGTAGGCTGTAATGTTAGTAGTGTGCATTGTAGGCTGTAATGTTAGTAGTGTGCATTGTTAGGCTGTAATGTTAGTAGTGTGCATTGTAGGCTGTAATGTTAGTAGTGTGCATTGTAGGCTGTAATGTTAGTAGTGTGCGTTGTTAGCTGTAATGTTAGTAGTGTGCATTGTTGGCTGTAATGTTAGTAGTGTGCATTGTAGGCTGTAATGTTAGTAGTGTGCATTGTTAGTGCTAATGTTAGTAGTGTGCATTTGTGTATGTTGTAATGTGGCTGTAATGTTAGTAGTGTGCATTGTGGCTGTAATGTTAGTAGTGTGCATTGTTGGCTGTAATGTTAGTAGTGTGCATTGTAGGCTGTAATGTAGGCTGTAATGTTAGTAGTGTGCGTTGTTAGCTGTAATGTTAGTAGTGTGCATTGTTGGCTGTAATGTTAGTAGTGTGCATTGTAGGCTGTAATGTTAGTAGTGTGCATTGTAGGCTGTAATGTTAGTAGTGTGCATTGTTGGCTGTAATGTTAGTAGTGTGCATTGTAGGCTGTAATGTTAGTAGTGTGCATTGTAGGCTGTAATGTTAGTAGTGTGCATTGTGGCTGTAATGTTAGTAGTGTGCATTGTAGGCTGTAATGTTAGTAGTGTGCATGTGCATTAGGCTGTAATGTTAGTAGTGTGCATTGTGGCTGTAATGTTAGTAGTGCATTGTGGCTGTAATGTTAGTAGTGTGCATTGTAGGCTGTAATGTTAGTAGGATGTGCATGTGCTGTAATGTTAGTAGTGTGCATTGTGGCTTGTAATGTTAGTAGTGCATTGATTGTATGTAAGTGCATTGTTAGTTTTGTATGTAAGTTAGTGCGTTATTGTAAGTTATAGTGGCTTAGTTAGAACCAAATATCTATCTAATGGTGATCATAACCATAATTTTTAAAGAGGGTGGACGGGTAAGGCAGGTGGAAGGCATCGGTCAGATGCCCAAAAGCCCCAGTTACAGGTCATCATATGACCTCGCATCAGGAAACACTTTTCCTGTTTCCTTACAAGCCTTACCTAACCTAACTAACCTAACCTAACTATCCTAACCTGGTGCCAGAGAGGAAGTTAGAATTTCAAAATACATGTCTATTTAAAGGGAAGATAGACATGAAAGAAGATATCTAGTAGGATGTTAGAATAAGGGAAAACAGATGCCTAACGGGACGTTAGACCTAGCACTGTCTAAAGAATGTGTCGGTCTGTCTTTAGGTGCCATAACTCCGGTACTGTGCGTTCTCAGGTGCCAAAACCCCTCCACTGTGAGTATTCAGGTGCCATAACCCCGCCACTGTGTGTACTCAGGTTCCATAACTCCACCACTGTGTGTACTCAGGTGCCATAACCCCGCCACTGTGTACTCAGGTGCCATAACCCCGCCACTGTGTGTACTCAGGTGCCATAACCTCCCCACTGAGTACTCAGGTGCCATAACCCCGCCACTATGAGTACTCAGGTGCAATAACCCCGCCACTGAGTACTCAGGTGCCATAACCCCGCCACTATGAGTACTCAGGTGCAATAACCCCGCCACTGAGTACTCAGGTGCCATAACTCCGCCAGTGTGAGTACTCAGGTGCCATAATTCCGCCACTGTGAGTACTCAGGTGCCATAATTCCGCCACTTGAGTACTCAGGTGCCATAACACCGCCACTGAGTACTCAGGTGCCATAACACCGCCACTGTGAGTACTCAGGTGCCATAATTCCGCCACTGTAAGTACTCAGGTGCCATAACACCACCACTGTGAGTACTCAGGTGCCATAACACCGCCACTGTGAGTACTCAGGTGCCATAACACCGTCACTGCGAGTACTCAGGTGCCATAACACCGCCACTGTGAGTACTCAGGTGCCATAACACCGCCACTGTGAGTACTCAGGTGCCATAACACCGCCACTGTGAGTACTCAGGTGCCATAACACCGCCACTGTGAGTACTCAGGTGCCATAACACCGCCACTGTGCTTAGAAATAGGTCCGTAACTTTTTCCATGTGATTTAATTAAAGAAAATTTGTGATATATTTCTCATAAGAAAAATTTAATTATAATTAAAGAATATTGAAAAAAAAACTAATTAACTCATTCTAGCATATTGCAATTATCCGGATATTACAGATTATTACTGCCGGACATTCTAATAATTTATTCTCAAAATTTCTCTCAAAACATTATATATATATATATATATATATATATATATATATATATATATATATATATATATATATATATATATATATATAGTATATTAATGATTGAAGTCCACTTCTAGTGTCAAATTTTCCCTTAAAAGACCTTCGAAGAAGTGGATAAAAAGGCTTCCAAAAAGGAATTATTTAGCTCCTTATTTTCTGAAGCCAAAAAAATTTGAAATATTCCACTTCCCTTTTTCAACTCCATCTATTCGAAGAGTTACATTTAGCTATAAAATTTATTTCGTAGACAAAATACATATACAAGATATATATATATATATATATATATATATATATAGTATATACTAATGATGTCACTCTGTAAAATTTTGGTCTAGGGGCAAAGACTCAGGGTCTGGAGACTATTCTGATTTCCGCATTTGGGTTCTCCTCCTACCCCATCATGAAAACTTTATTCAGACATCTTGGTTATATAAAACTATATATTGGTTCCTGACTCCACTGTATCAGGGTCGGGCTCTGGACTATTCCACTTCCTAACTACTCTATGGCTGAAGAATGTGTGTGTGTGTGTGTGTACCTGGAGTATACCTTGAGAATTTTTTCGGGGGTCAACGCCCCCGCGGCTCGGTCTGAGACCAGGCCTCGTGGTGGATCAGGGTCTTATCAACCAGGCTGTTACTGCTGGCCACACGCAAACTGAGGTACGAACCACAGCCCGGCTGGTCAGGTATGTGTACGTATAGGTGCGTGTGCATGCATGAGGCAATGAGTTCTTCAGTAGCAAGCATGGTGGAGGCTTGATCCTCCGTGCAGTAATCAGGAAGCAGCGTGGAGGCTTGATCCTCCGTGCAGTAATCAGGAAGCAGCGTGGAGGAGCCACCACAGACAGCGAGAGAAAGATAAACAAGACCAATGTAAACAGTTTTAAGAGGAAAGATGAATTATGATTTGTCAGATCAAGTGAGACATAAGAGAAGAGAAATGTATTGCTTGTTTGGAATGATGAGAGAGGTGTGGGAGAGATGTTCAGGTTGTGGTGGAGGAGGGTGGGGAAGGAGGGAGGGGGAGGAAGGAGGGGGAGGGATGAGGAAGGAGGGGGAGGGATGAGGAAGGAGGGGAAGGAGATATAAGAGGGGTGGAGGTGATGAGGAAAAGAGCGAGCAAGTGAGAGAGAGAGAGCGAGGAAGAGAGATGACAGAAAGAGTGAGCGAGGAAGAATGAGAATAAGAGAGAGACACCCAGGAAGAAAGCGTCTGTATGATAAAGCATAATTTCGAATGATTGAAGACCAAATGATCCCGACTCAATAAATCTTAGAAGAGACTGCTGTCCAAGGTCTTGAAGGATGAGTCTCAGTCACAGACCCAGTAACCTTGTGGCTTAGTAGCGGTTCTGGGGAGTCGGTCCCACGACGAGTGAAAACACTGGTCACCTTTCACCTAGCACTAAATACCTGGGTGCTAGCCAGGTGTCAGCTCTAGCTCTGGTCCCTCCGTGGACGGATACCGTCTTCTCTTTAACCGAGTCCAGTGGTGTGCTGGAAGCTATGCTGGCAACCCGGATGTGGTTTTAGTTAAGGATCTGGAGAGATCATCGCTTCAAAGCTGATACCTTGATAATGTAGCTTCAGAGCGACTTCAAACTTAATATACTGGTGTTTTATTGGATACTGATCTCTCTGAAAAAACAATATCTTCAACTTAGCATCAAACGTGGCGTTTTTTTAGTAGGTTTGAATTAGATTTAGGCTGCGCATGTTGTAATGCACCATTGTTATTGAAGAAACTGGTATATTAGTTTACATGTGATGACTAGCAAATGCCTCTAATGATTCACTTCATATCTTCAACGCTAATATTTAGCTGCATTATCAACGCAAGCCGCACTCTGCACTATTCCTCCAGCATGCATTTCGGCACAGAGGGCTGGGGTTATGCAATACGGGGATCCCTTACTCTGACCACTCAACTACATAAACACATCCAGCTATTCCATTCACGGGGAAGCGATAAGCCCTTAAGGGCTATACAGTGCCTGGAGAAAGGGAAGAAAAAAAGGCAGGATCCAAAGGGAAAGGTAGATCCATTTCCTGGGATCAAGATCTCTTCTCTGCATCAGTTCCCCACATCCGGGCCACTGACGGGTGGGTCACGGAAGGACCATCTTTTTAGTAGACCTTCGTGAGCACCTCTCGTTAAGCCTGTTAATTGCTATTTCTGCAGTATTTGTTATCAGAAAATACATTACACAAGGTAAAAAATAACCCAATACCTGTAGTGCTAGTTTTTTGGGGAACAATAATCTGAACCACTGTTGTTTGTAGACTATAATGTGGGCTCAGTTTTGGACCACTATTGTTTGTAAGTAATCTGGGCTCAGTTTTGGACCACTATTGTTTGTAAGTAACCTGGGCTCAGTTTTGGACCACTATTGTTTGTAAGTAATCTGAGCTCAGTTTTGGACCACTATTGTTTGTAAGTAATCTGAGCTCAGTTTTGGACCACTATTGTTTGTAAGTAATCTGGGCTCAGTTTTGGACCACTATTGTTTGTAAGTAATCTGGGCTCAGTTTTGGACCACTATTGTTTGTAAGTAATCTGGGCTCAGTTTTGGACCACTATTGTTTGTAAGTAATCTGGGCTCAGTTTTGGACCACTATTGTTTGTAAGTAATCTGGGCTCAGTTTTGGACCACTATTGTTTGTAAGTAATCCGGGCTCAGTTTTGGACCACTGTTGTTTGTAAACAAAAATATGGGTTCGGTTTTGGGCATTGTTGTTTGTAAACAATAATTTAGTGACATTCCGGAGTCTGTTGCTTTTTGCTGGATGTGCTATAGATATGCGACTTCTCTTGCATGATAGAATAATTGATGGATTGACTATCGTCAGTCTCCCTCAAATGAACTTCGGTTGAAATTTTGTGTTATTGCCCATAAACTTCTAGTTGACGACCCAAATTTATAAACTAGTCCCTTCATCAGTTCTATTATGCATTTGAAGACCAATGTCAGAGAATCTACTAAAGGTGTACTCTTGAATCCATTGTTTATAATTCTACCATAACCGTGTCTGATTTTCGACACAAACATCACACAATTGACACATGGAGTTAAGAGCTTTTATGGGTGACAGAGAATAGCAGTTAAGGTGGCACCTTTATATTCATGACATATTTGAGTGCAAGGAATATAGCAAACAGTTCAGTTTGAAGAGTGCCACAGGAGCGATTGCTCTGTGGGATGATAATGGCACTACCAACCGCACCAGTGACTGGTGAACAGAGCCATCAGTATACAATGTTTGACTAAGACATCAACGCAACTTAGCTTTAAGATGAAATTTTTTATTGTGACGTAATAGAGTTCACTGGAGGAAATTGAGGAACAGTGATTTGGAGAAAGGTAATTTGCCCAGGCATATAGGGAAGTGTCGATATTGTCTTACTTGACACATTTCGTATATCTGGCTCATTTGGAAGTCAGTTCTAGACTTCATTTTGCAATTGGTTGCACCCGTGGTGAAGGTTAGGAGGGCTTCTGTGCAAGAGTATTGATGGATTTGCCTGAGTATATTAATACCAAGGAGGCATTTCTTTCACTGACACTCTTCCAGTGGTCCTTGGAATTTCAGGTTCATTCTACATGCTTGGTATTTTAGTGGTACATACATGGACATCCTAGGATTTACATCACTTCGTACTGCTAAGTTTCAAGTCCTCCAAGCTAAGTTTCAAGTCCTCCAAGCTACGTTTCAAGTCCTCCAAGCTAAGTTTCAAGTCCTCCAAGCTAAGTTTCAAGTCCTCCAAGCCTTCTGCCTGACACAAGAGAAGATAAGGATACAGCATTGTCAACGACCAGTACTTCAGGAAACTTTAATCATCACAATGTTAGAAAAGAACAAGTTTCTTTTTATCAAGGCAGTAGAAATAACTAAGTAAATACTATATATAGGAGGGAGAAAAGGTGCCAAGTGGGAAGATACGCAGCAGTGGAGAAGAATTTATATAGGCAAATGGAAACATTCGCTCCAACTGAATATATATATTTACACAGTTTCTCTCGACAAGGACTTTATTAAGCCTCAGTGTATATTAACAGAATGGAACATGGAATATATAGTAAATGACGGGGCCTTGAACGTAAGGGTACAGGACTAAAGAATTTAAGGACTGGAGCGGGAAGGAACCAGTGATAAAAAGAGCAAGATGGAGTAATATATACATGGCTAAAGATAGTCTAATAAAGTAGACAGGATGAACACATATTTGTGTTATATAATGGTCGTGTTATGGGATAAGACTGAAGCTGCCGCCGTTTTGGGTATTTGTATCTATAATTAATACGAAAGGTGTTTCTAGACCACACTTGTGGAGCTCTATTTTCGTGATCACCATTTTTGTGTCTTTCCATTTGTTTTGTAAGAGTCATAAAGAATTAAAGGCACAATACCGTGACTACTACTACTACTATTTCCACTACCTGTACTACATTTTCCACTACTATCACCACTTCTTTGATTTTTCTACATTTCTCCCGTCCCTGCCCTCCTCTCGTATATATACGGGCTCCCATACCTTCGTGTGCTAGTGTGTGACTAGTTAATTATCCACATCGTACCGAAACAAATTTCTCCCTCCTATGTACAGGTTATCTATGTATTGTAAGTCATTCACGTTACTGATTATGAACGTATATTTCAGGCTTTCTAATACGCATTTTCTAATTCCATGATATTTCGCTCACATATTTTGTGGCGACCATCACATAAACTGACGTAAAAGCATCACTACTTTCAGTATTTTCTGCTTTAGTTCAGGTTACGTCTTTGGCGTTGCTAACAGTAGCTACTCCTATACTGCATACTGAGAAGGTTCTGCTGTTCTCAGCAACATTATTCTTAGGATGATACACGATATAGGTGGTCCTGGGGAAGCCGGGTCACCATTTGGAGAAGACCCGGGCCGGACATACCGGCGAACCTACAAGAAGAAGGTGGTCCTGGGCGTGATCGGTATCTGCAAAATTCGCTTCCTAAACTGACCACAAAATGAAGGGAGCTTCCATTCGGTGAAAACCTGGTGAATGTAGGCGCTTTCCTCTCTCGGATATTCCGAACTGCATATTCTGTGTTCTTTGGTTTGAATAGAAATGTAGTAAATCGCTCTTGATGGTGGGTTTACGAAAAATCTGAAATTTCAGTGAGCCATTGGGTTTATATATTAAGACGTCAAGGAAGAATATCTCGTCATCAGATTCTTTCAGAACTGGATGGACAGCTGTTGTTGATTTAGTTTGTCAAACATCTCCAAGGTCCGTTCGTTTCGGGAAGTGTATTGTCCTCGTAACTTAACCACGTATCGCTACTGTAGATATTACTGAAGGTTATGCTTCCAAATGCTCCATAAACAAGTTGGCAAAAAATGTGTTGATGGGTGGTGACACCTTTCCTTACCGTAACACTGTAGAGATATTCGACGTAGCTGAAGGTATGGAAATTTACACACAACTTTATTAAGTCACAAAATTACCTGTTATGAGGGAGAAGATCTAAGATGTGTTGTTTCCGTGCTATGACCAGGTCTTACAGGTATCTATGTGTTATTTCCGTGCTCTGGCCAGGTCTTACAGGTATCTATGTGTTGTTTCCGTGCTCTGGCCAGGTCTTACAGGTATCTTCCTGGGTAAATCAGCAACCATTTACTTCTAATATTAATGTCTAATTCTATTAAGCAAATAACCCGGGTGCTTCAGGTGCGTGATGTTCAAGGTGTCCAACAGATATAAAAGGTTCTTGATAAAAGACCTCCATCAGTTGTCTTCCACTAGGCTTTTGAGAGCAGTTACGTACCGTCTAGGCAGGTCGTAACAGTAGGTTCACTTAACGCTGCGCTCAGGACTCCTTACACAAAATTATTTTACAAAATAATATCCTTATCTCGCTAGTTCCATGTGATTAGGTTAAGTTGGTGGTTTGATTTATGAATGTCCTTAAGAAAATTTTAAAACTTTGCTTCTATTACTACTACTACTACTATTCTACAATAGTGCTGCCACTTACCCTTCTGCTACTATTAATACGAGAGAGCTATTACCACTGCTGCTGCTGCTAGTTATACTGCTGCTATTTTTACTTCCACAATACAGCTAGTACCGCAGATAATACATGGCTACTGCCAGTACAACTACTATTCCTCTTCTATTATCCCTACCACAATTACCTCCACCACAACCATCACTACACACCACCACTACCCACTACCACTGTCAGTAGTAGTTCATTAGTAGTATTTCAGTATAACCGTTACTGAGTCACAGCCTCCCTACGTGATCACTGACTGTTACTAGTCTTTCTGCTGACCTAGCATGATGTCATAGGTCACCCTTTGAATGCTGTGGGCTTCCCTTGCCCACTGGCTTCAGTTCAGAGCAGAGATTGAGATGGACAGGTCAGGCCTGAGTGCTTCCCATATTTTTCCACTAATATATAAGTTACTAAGCCAAGCTACATTTGTTATTACCAAATCCATCAAGAACCCACACGACACCACCACCACTACACACCACTACCACTACACACCACCACCACTATGCACCGACACCACCACTACCACAAGAGATAACAGATCACCGGCTGGCTGCTCCATAAACAGCGGCTGGCGATGTATCACGACTTAATTAATATTGTCTCCAGAGGATAGTTTCAATAGGAAGGATAGGAACACAGTGTGCGGATACTTCGGGTTAGAAGCACAAAGTTCGGATATGACGGGTTAGAAACACATTCCTTACATCAGAGACTTTTCCCCTGTTAGGAAAAAACTGAGAGATGGCGTAGTAATTTAGCATAGCCTTAATTACAAGTACATCAGGCAGGTACTTAATGAATTACAGGTAAGGTATGCAATCACGTGTGTGTTATTTGACCTGTGGAGAAATTTTCTCCAGGAGAGGGGTATCGGCCCCCTTCAGCCCCTTTCAGCCCTGAGGGACGACCCTCTCAGAAAAAGTAGATGTCATCTAGCTTCATGAACAACAGTTAATTTGTAACACATGTTCATACCCGGGGCACCAAGTAAGTCACGTCATGGTTGACCAGTGTTGCAAACAGTGTGGGTTAATGAGAGAAAATTAATCTCTTACTGTAGCAGGAAAATTAAAGAAAACCCTGGTCCCACTTTATTTATAAATTGAGACTAGCATAAACTGTTATCTATTCCCAGACAAGATATCAAGCATCTAGTATTGCTTCCTGTTGTAGTTTGGCAAGGAAGGGAAAACATCTGGAATCAGCATATCTTTTATGTAGCTGGAGACGCCCGAGGGCAGCCGAGGCTGGAGGGCAGATTGCATTCAACTGGTGCGAGGAGCGTGTTACGCATGCATTGACCTTAACAAAGGAACTATAACAGTGCATACTCGATCTTTTAGACAATCTCAACATACGTAGTAGAATATTGTGACATTACCACGAAAGACAAACCTTGTGGAACGTAGTGTACCAGTGCGAGTGTTGTGAATTTCCAGACTGAGTGGAAGGTGTGGACATTCCTAAGGGCACTTCAGCTTCAATCAAGACAGTGGATATCCAGGCGACACTTAAAGGTCCGATACATATACCCAGGTAAGTCTGCTTAGGTATAGTTTGGTTCAATTGACTGCACAGTTGAGAGCTAATGTATGTCCTAGACAGATTTCCCATACACCCGGTTACCTGCGGGCCAATGAGCCCAAAAATGTAAGTAAATAAGGCTCTGTTCAGTATTCAATTACTGAAAGTATATTGGCATATGCTCCTTTGGGCCTTTGGGGGCAATCATATACTTTCCCTTATTTTTTATCAGCTCCAGGGTTGTTCTACAACTGCTTCACGTCGGAGGAGTCTACCGGTTGCAGCTGCGGACAGGCTGAAACATCGACAAAGCTAAGTAACCTTGTTTCCAGCACAGTTACATAGCTTGTGCTTAAGTTCTACTGGAAATTCCCCACATGACCGTATGTGCTTAACTGTTCACTTATTGAGGAATTAAAGGCTATACCTTACGCATGACGGCTAGTGTATCTCATCTATTTGTGGTTGCAGGGGTCGAGACTCAGCTCCTGGTCCCGCCTCTTAACTGATCGCTACTAGGTCCTCTCTCTCCCTGCTCTGTGAATTTTATCATACCTCGTCTTAAAGCTACGTATGGTTCCTGCCTCCACTACCTCACTTCCCAGACTATTCCACTTCCTGACAACTCTGTAACTGAAGATATACTTCCTAACATCCCTTTGACTCTTAGGAGTCTTCAACTTTCAATTGTGACCCCTTGTTTCTGTGTCCCATCTCTGGAACATCCTGTCTGTCCATTTTATCTATTCCTCGCAGTATTTTGTATATCGTTATCATGTCTTCCCTAACCCTCCTGTCCTCCAGTGTCGTCAGGCCGATTTCCCTTAATCTTTCTTCATAGGACAATCCCCTTAGTTCAGGAACTAGCCTTGTTGCAAACCTATGAACTTTCTCTAATTTCTTGACATGCTTGACCAGATGTGGGTTCCAAACTGGTGCTGCATATTCCAGTATGGGCCTGACTTACACGGTGTAGGGTCTTGAACGATTTCTTACTGAGGTATCGGAACGCTATTCTCAGGTTCGCCAGGCGCCCATATGCTGCACCTGTTATCTGGTTGATGTGTGCTTCCGGAGATGTGCTCGGTGTTATACTCACCCCAAGTCCTTTCTCCTTGAGTGAAGTCTGCAGTCTTTGACTTCCTAGCATATACTCAGTCTGCGGTCTTCTTTGCCATTCCCCAATCTTCATGACTTTGTATTTGGCGGGGTTAAATTCGAGTAGCCAGTTGGTGGACCCTGTGTCCAGCCTGTCCAGGTCGCTTTGTAGCCCTGCCTGATCCTCATCTGATTTGTTTCTTCTCATTAACTTCACATCGACTGCAAACAGGGACGCTTCTGAGTCTATCCCTACCGTCATATCATTCACATATACCAAGAACAGCACTGGTCCTAGGAATGACCCCTGTGGAACCTCGCTCGTCTCAGGCGTCCATTGTGATACCTCATCTCGTACCATGAGTTGTTGCCTCCCTGTCAGGTATTCTCCGATTCATTGCAGTGCCCTTCCTGTTATACATGCCTTATCCTCTAGCTTCTGCACTAATCTCCTGTGGGGAACTGTGTCGAAGGCCTTCTTGCAGTCCAAGAAAATGCAGTCAACCCACCCCTCTCTCTCGTGTCTTACTTCTGTTACCTTGTGGTAAAACTCCAATAGGTTTGTGACACAGGATTAGCCTTCCTTGAATCCGTGCTGGTTGTCGTTTATTATCTTGTTCCGTTCCAGGTTCACTACCACTCTCCTCCTGATAATCTTCTCCATGACTTTGCATACTATACACGCCAATGACCCTAGTCTATAGTTTAGTGCCTCGTTTCTGTCTCCTTTCTTAAAAATGGGAACTACATTTGCCGTCTTCCATACCTCAGGTAGTTGCCCAGTTTCAAGGGATGTGTTGAAGATTGTGGTTAGTGGCACACAGCGTCTCTGCTCCCTCTCTAAGGACCCACGGGGAGATGTTGTTCGGTCCCATCGCCTTTGAGGTATCAAGGTCACTGAGCAGCTTCTTAACCTCCTCCTCAGTTGTGTGTATGTCATCCAACACTTGTTGATGTCCCCTTCTGTTCTGTCTTCCCAGAGTCCTTCCTGTCTCCACTGTAAATACTTCCTTAAATCTCGGTTTGAGTTCCTCACATACCTCTTGATCGTTTCTTGTGAGTTCCCCACCTTCTTTCCTCAACTGATCACCTGGTTTTTGGCTGTTGTCATCCTCCTAATGTGGCTATACAGCAGTTTCGGGTCAGACTTTACTTTCGATGCTATGTCGTTTTCGAACTGTCGCTGGGCCTCCCTCTTTATCTGTGCATACTCATTTCTGGCTCTTCGACTAATCTCCTTATTTTCCTGGGTCCTTTGCCTTCTGTACGTTTTCCACTCTCTAGTGCACTTAGTCTGCCTCCCTACACCTTCGGGTAAACCAAGGGCTCGTTCTGGTCTTCATTATTTCTGTTGCCCTTGGGAACAAACCTTTCCTCTGCCTCCTTGCATTTTGTTATGTATTCCATCATTTCGTTTACTGACTTTCCTACCATTTCTCTGTTCCACTGAACCTCCTGCAGGAAGTTCCTCATACCAGTGTAGTCCCCCCTTCTATAGTTCGGCTTTTGCCATTGAGCTCCTGTTACCCTTTCCACTTGTAACTCTATGTATTCAAAGCTCAGTACCACGTGGTCACTAGCTCCAAGGGGCCTCTCATATGTAATGTCCTCAATGTCTGAACTGCTCAGGGTGAACACGAGATCTAGTCTTGCTGGTTCATCCTCCCTTCTCTTTCTCTCTTGTAGTGTCCTTGACATGTTGATGCATGAGGTTTTCCAGTACCACATCCATCATCTTGGCTCTCCATGTTCCGGGACCCCCATGTGGCTCCAGGTTTTCCCAATTGATCTCCATGTGGTTGAAATCGTGTATGTGTGTGTGTGTGTGTGTGTGTGCTTTTTTCCGTCCACACGGGTGTGCATCCACACACATTCCCCATATACTAAAAAAAAATATGCCGCACAAAATTCCTTGATAAAATAAATCCAAACATTCTTCACATGTATAAACAATGAACGACGAAATTTGCCCCCAAAACAGAGATGTTCTTGTTCAGCACGACCAAATACAAAAAAAAAATGTTAAGTGTTATGGTTGTAGCAAAGAATATGTACATTATGAAGAGTGTACACGCACCTCGCCAGCTTATACTTGGTCCTGGAAACGCTGCCATTTTACAGAAGATGGCGTCGTTATTGTTGTATGTGGCTCATAGCGAAAAATCTAATAACACAGTGAACAGAGACCACGGTAGTCATTGTATCGGGCTATTTAGGCAGAGTCTGCGAGCTTGGCTCATAAAGCAATGATTGTTTTTCCTAACTAGCTCATAGTAAATTATGTGTTGCAATAACTCAGCGATTTTTTTATGATGTACAGCACTGACAAGTTAATAACCAAGACACTTGTGCGACACTTTGGTATCTTTAATGTCGACAAATTGAATCAATATATAGGATGTTTCATAAAGATGAACCCAATTTCAAAGCAGATAGATTTCAAATTGGGTCATATTTTTGAAACAACCTGTATTTAATTTTGACAATAATGATACCTAAGTACTGCACATGAGTTACCCATCAACTCCCCGACAATCATACACTGATGTTTAATATTACTAACTGAATTTAGCATCACCTAAGATAATTTAAGCAAGGATAAATTTGAGTATTAAAAGTTTCCATTTGAATTGTTTGGTGAGATCACTAAGTTGACTTTAGTGAACAATGAAAAAACTGTCGTTCTTGGAAATTGTCATGAAAATAATTTTCTCCTGATATGAGTTGATTTTTTTTTCTTTTTCAAAATATGTTTATCTCTGCCTGACAGGCTGTGACTCGACCCCTGCAAGCATATATAGGTGAGTACACACACACGTACACACACACACACACACACACACACACACACACACACACACAGGGAAAACGATAGAAGACAAATCACAAAACGGATGGGATTGAAACCCAGGGCAAGCGAGGCGCAAAACTGGTCCAAGCCGGCCTAACACGACTCATCCTGCCGGCCACTAGTTCGACACCCACATGTCCTGTGATTTGCTTCCAATCGCATTATTTCGATTCCTGGACTCATGGTGAGGCCACAGTCGGAAATTGAAAAAAAAATGCAGCCTAATCCGTAACAGACATTTTTCTTGGCGTGGATTGACTGACCTGTGGAACGATTAACAAGAGGATGTAGCGAGTGATTCAAACCAGTGGAGAGTAGGAAAAAAATATTGATGACGTGACATCTAGTACAGCTCTGGACTTACAAATTGATACTTACAAATACGCACTTACAAATAAGTACTTAAATTGGTTCCTACAAATAGGTACTTAATAATATGCAATAGGTACTTAAAATAAGTTCTTACAAATAGGTACTTTCAAATGAATAGGCATTTTCAAATAGGTAATAACAAGTAGGTTCTTACAAATAAATATATACTTACAAATTGGTAATAGGTACAAATTGGTAATCAATGGGTATTTAAAATTGGTAACAAATAGGTACTTAAAATAGGATTTTACAAATAGGGTCTAACAAATAGGTGATTGTACTCACCGGAGGTGGGTTGCCGTGGGCGGAGCAGGGAAGGAGGGCTCCAGTGGTGTTTGAAAAGTGTAGTCTGGAGGGGGGCTCATGGAGGAAGACTGGGCCTCTGCCTTCCTCCACGGAGACTCCAGCCCACACTACGCCGCCTCCAGTAGCCAGCAGCAGCAGCAACGTCAGTACACCTGCGGCAGGTAACTTCATTTAGGCACAGGTGCACATAAGTACAATTACCATACATAGTGTAAATTACCTAGGATAACCCCCAAAAAAAGTCAGATAAAGCGACTTATTTCCATTGGGGTCCTTGCAATATCTTATTATTTAAACCTTAAAAGTTAAAAGAGATAAGTAACTCTGTGAAAATCAGTTACAATAGAGAGAGATACTAGGAATAAGGTAAACTGAATTATTTGCATTAAAGAGAGGCTCAGTTTACAATAATTGGTACACCAGTGGTTATACATCATTTGAGATCCTCTGTCGGGATTTCTGAGAAATGTTCAGGAGAGGGGAGAATGATAGAGGGGGAAATGGGTATGGTGAGAGGGATGGGTTGGAGGAGAGAGGGACGGGAGAGAAAAGGAAGAAGGGAGGGGGAGAGAGGGACGGGAGAAGGGGAAGTGAAAGAAATTGGAGAAAAGGGGGAGAATGGAGAAAGAGGGGAAGGAGGGAAAGAAAGAAAAGAAAGAGAAGATAATGAGGGGAGAGAGAGATGAAAGGGTGGGGAAAGGGAGAGGGAGAGAGAGAGAGCGAGAGAAAGAGAGAGAGGAGGAGGAGGGAGGGTGCTCCCACACAAAAAACAGGCTAAGTGTCTATCGACAAGTGTCCTTGATTACCGTATTCTAACACACATGCACACACACAGAAGAGCTATGAATCGACCCCTGCAACCACAAATTAGGTAAGTACACACACACACAGCTTTAAGAAAAGGTATGATAAAGCTCATGGAGCAGGGAAAGTGACTTAGTATTGACCAGTGAAGAGGCGGGGCCAGGAGCTATGAATCGACCCCTGCAATCACATACAGGTGAGTACACACACACACACACACCCCCCCCTCCCTCCTCTTCCACATCCTCCTCTTCTTCCTCCTCCTCCATCCCCTCCCCCTCCGCTTCTTCTTCCTCCTCTTCCCCTCCTCCTCCTCCCTCTCTCTCCCCTCCCTTGCCTTTCCCTCTCCTCCTTTCACCACAAACATCACTACCAGTAACACAACCACCATAATTACCAACCACCATCAGCTCCACCAAAACAACCACCCCCACCCGTACCCGCTATCTGATACGAGGAACAGGCTCTTTACCATCCAGGGATAACGAGTAACATCCTTCCTGTGGTGGTGATTAGGCCAGGAGTCCCAGTGATTGGATGCCGAGATTGGGTCCGCTGCACTCTGAGCTTTGCATTAATTCCCAGTGCATTTTGAAGTACGGTAATGGTTAGCAAATACACCAGGGTTCTAATTGGAAGCCAAGGCGGATGGGAGGCTTCGTTACCAGGTAACGAAGCCTCCCAGCCAGTCCCAAAGACCTGAGGCTCACTGTTCAAAGGTGCTCGATTTTTTTTTTCGTTCGGGCACAAGCAGCTGGAGCTTGCTGGTCGGATAAAAGCTCTTGGAGCTTGCTGGTCGGATAAAGGCTCTTGGAGCTTGCTGGTCGGATAAAGGCTCTTGGAGCTTGCTGTTCGGACAAAGGCTCTTGGAGCTGTTGTCTGGTTCTCGGATAAAGGCTCTTGGAGCTTGCTGGTCGGACAAAGGCTCTTGGAGCTTGCTGGTCGGACAAAGGCTCTTGGAGCTTGCTGGTCGGACAAAGGCTCTTGGAGCTTGCTGGTCGGACAAAGGCTCTTGGAGCTTGCTGGTCGGACAAAGGCTCTTGGAGCTTGCTGGTCGGATAAAGGCTCTTGGAGCTTGCTGGTCGGATAAAGGCTCTTGGAGCTTGCTGGTCGGATAAAGGCTCTTGGAGCTTGCTGGTCGGATAAAGGCTCTTGGAGCTTGCTGGTCGGATAAAGGCTCTTGGAGCTTGCTGGTCGGATAAAGGCTCTTGGAGCTTGCTGGTCGGATAAAGGCTCTTGGAGCTTGCTGGTCGGATAAAGGTGCTTGAATGTTCCTCGTCGAAAACAGACACTGCCTCCAACGTATATACTTTGCCTCCTACGTATATACTTTGCCTCCAACGTATATACTTTGCCTCCAACGTATATACTTTGCCTCCAACGTATATACTTTGCCTCCAACGTATATACTTTGCCTACAACGTATATACTTTGCCTACAACGTATATACTTTGCCTCCAACGTATATACTTTGCCTCCAACGTATATACTTTGCCTCCAACGTATATACTTTGCCTCCAACGTATATACTTTGCCTCCAACGTATATACTTTGCCTCCAACGTATATACTTTGCCTCCAACGTATATACTTTGCCTCAACGTATACTTTGCCTCAACGTATATACTTTGCCTACAACGTATATACTTTGCCTCAACGTATATACTTTGCCCAACGTATATACTTTGCCCAACGTATATCTTTGCCTCCAACGTATATACTTTGCCTCCAACGTATATACTTTGCCTCCAACGTATATACTTTGCCTCCAACGTATATACTCTGCATCTTTCTTTGAGTTGCCTCTGCCTCTTCTCCTCTATTCACAAATATTGTGACCAATAATAAACTGCCGCGCGAGTTATGTATAGAAGGAGAGGAAGAGAACAGACAACAAAAGGAGAAAGGAAACAGCCAATAACATCTGATATCTCGATATCTGTGGAAAGAGAGAGCCAGTGATAGCCAGTCGCGTGTATCTGGCTATCTTCCTTTATGTATATTTAGTGAAAGAAGTTACGTAGCCAGTGTGTAGCAAAATAACCAATGTATTGAAAAGTAACCAAAATATTGTAAAAATAGCCAATGTTTGGCTAAATTAGCCAATATATTGTCAGAATAACCGTGTCATCCTTTGCAGACGATACTGGAATCTGCATGGGACTGTCGTCCAATGAGGACACAGTAAATCTCAAAGCTAATAAAAACTGAATTTTCCAATGGGCAATGGAAAACAATATGATGTTCAATGAGGACAAATTTCAACTACGTTTTGGAAAACTGGAGGAAATAATTGCTAGAACGCAGTATACTACAAACTCTAACCACAACACAGAGCGAAAATGTAGTGTGAAGGACGTGGGAGTGTTAATGTCAGGCGATCTCACCTTCAAGGATCGCATCATTTTCACCATCATATCTGCAAAGAAAATGATTGGATGGATGATGAGAACCTTCAAAACGAGGGATGCTATTCCAATGATCCTTTTTAAATCACGTGTTCTCTAGGTTGGAAAACTGCTATACACTAATAGCTCTATTCAAGGCACGTGAAATCGCAGATCTAGAGGATGTACAGAGAAACTTCACTACACATATACGTTCAGTCAAACACCTTAGTTACTGGAGCGCAGGCCAGATACATTATAATGTACACCTGGAAAATCCTAGAGGGACTGGTCCCAAATCTGCACTCAGAAATCACTCCTTACGATAGCAAAAGACTGGGCAGACGGTGCAACATCCCCCCACTGAATAGCAGGGGCGCAATTAGTACACTGAGAAAACACAATAGGCGTCTGGAGCCCAAGACTGTTCAACAGATTCTTTCCCCCAGGCATAAAGGTAATTACCAATATACCCCTGGCTGCCTTCAAGAGGTCTACCTGGACAGATACCTAAAGTCAGTACCCGATCAGCGGGCTGTGGTTCTCACGTTGGACTACGTGCGGCCAGCAGTGACACCCTGGTTGATCAGGCCCTGATCCACCGGGAGACCTGGTCAAGGACTGGGCCGCGGGGGCGTTATTCCCCGGAAACCCCCTCCAGGTAGACTCCAGGTAGGTAGTATTTCCAAAATCATCACTGTATAGCCAAAGTAGCCAAAGTATAAAGTAGCCAAAATATAGATAAAGTAGCCAAAGTATAAAGCCAAAATATAGATAAAGTAGCCAAAGTATAAAGTAGCCAAAATATAGATAAAGTAGCCAAAGTATAAAGTAGCCAAAATATAGATAAAGTAGCCAAAGTATAAAGTAGCCAAAATACAGATAAAGTAGCCAAAGTATAAAGTAGCCAAAATATAGATAAAGTAGCCATAGTATAAAGTAGCTAATATATAGCCACGTTTATGAGAGGAAGAAGAAGCGAGTAAAGAAGAATCATTAGCATATTGCTGTGCAAGACAGTCCTGTCCAACGGCACTCTGCCAAGATGAAGAAAGAACAGATAACCATTGTGTGGCACTGTCTTGTGGCACAGCTACGGCCATGTCTCGTTGGTATCGTAGCTATTGTAGCTGTCGCTCACAGGGAGGCATACACCGTGTGGGGAATGGGAGGTAATCATGGGTGATCAGAGTAAAGATCTCTTTACTAGGATTATGATGCAACTTCCATTGGCCAGGATTATGGTACAACGTTCCTTGACTAGGATCATGGCACAGTCTCCTTTTACCAGGATTATGGTACAACGTTCCTTGACTAGGATCATGGCACAATCTCCTTTTACCAGGATTATGGTACAACGTTCCTTGACTAGGATCATGGTACAGTCTCCTTTTACCAGGATTATGGTACAACGTTCCTTGACTAGGATCATGGTACAGTCTCCTTTTACCAGGATTATGGTACAATGTTCCTTGACTAGGATCATGGTACAGTCTCCTTTTACCAGGATTATGGTACAACGTTCCTTGACTAGGATCATGGTACAGTCTCCGTTTACCAGGATTATGGTACAATGTTCCTTTACCAGGATCATGATGCAACCTCCCTTTGATAGAATTATGGAACAATCTCCCCTTTTTTTTAAAGGGGTCACTGAGGTTAAATAACTGCGTAAAAAGATCAATTCCTTAAGCGTATGTTTTTATCTGCTCAATCTTCAGTATATTATTTGCTGTGAGGCTTTGATTTGAACATGACTACCTAGAACGACCAGTTTGGAACTACTAGTTTATAAAGACCAGCCTGGAACGTGCAGCCTACACGCTCCAATCCGAAACGACAAGCTCGGAATGGCCATGCTTGACCCTTTCTTAAGGAACTTCCAGGCTGGAGCTTTCCTGGAAAGACCAGACGAACGATCCTCGAACGACAAGGTTTGAACGATTTGTCTGGATCGACCGACTCGAAGGATAACCTTGGAGAAACTATGTTGAACCCTCTCCTCTTGAAAGACCAGCTTGAAACGACCAGGGACTGCCCTCCAGTCTGGAACGACTAGCCAGGAAAGGACAGCTTGGACCTGAAGGTATGTCATCCGACTCCGCCCCTGGACACACTCTCCGGGTATTTATGGAGTCTCTAAGTGTTTGGTCTGCTTCAGAAGCTGCTTGTCCCTGAAGCTCACCACTTGCTATCAGCGCGCGCGCGCGCACACACACACACACACACAATACATCACACACACACACCTGCACTACACATATGTACACCCACCTCACATCTCAAATCCAACTCTTCTCACTCGTATATTTGTTTAATTTTCTACTAGTACATTATTTATATCCCCCAACACCTACACAACATACCCACCAACCCATGTACTCACCCATGCACCCACCTGGAGAATGAGAGGAAAAAGAGGGAAAAAAAAGAAGGAGCGCGGTAGGAAAGAAAAGAAGAGAGTAGAATGAAGAAAAAGGGAAGCCAGGAGAGTGTGTGGAAAAAAAGAGTTGATTGCAAATTCCTGGACTGCTAGAAGGTCTTTGACAAGGTACCTAACCAGACATGCTGATACACACTTCAGTAAAACTGTCAGAAATACAGAGAAAAAAGTAATGGCCCCACGGAACATAGAAACAAAATATTCCGCTGAATGTATATAACACACTTATGTGCAAACTGAGTTAACTTTATTGTTGAAAAGTTTCACCCAAGTGAGCTTTCAAAGATCCGATAATAATTAATAATAATAATAATAATAATAATTCTATTTCTACAAGTATATGAACAAGGTATACAGACCTATCTGACATCAATGACATACTACTATATAGAAACCAGGTTGATATTGGAGAAGCTCCTGGTGGGCGAAACGTTCCCTAAGTAAAGTTTGAAGTAACAAATGTTTCTTGTGCATAGAATCAATTAATATTTGAAAAATAGAAAAAGTAATAATAATAATAATAATAATAATAATAATAATAATAAATAATAATAATAATGCCAACTCTTTCGAAGTTTAGTTTCTATTTTTTCCTGTAAACTTACATATAATATTATTGTAAGTAGAAATACTAATAGTAATAGTAGCTGTAATAGTTGTAGTCGTAGTAGTAGAGGTAATAGAATTAACAGCAGTAGAAGTTATAGTAGTACTGAAGTAATGGTATTGTAAAGATATTAAATATTGTAGAATGGGGTGAGCAGACCAGTCGCAGAGTACAGCAACTCCAGTTATCAGAGAAGAGTAAACCTCCAGGGAGGAGTAATACGGACCATCTTCCCGGAGACACTCATTAACTGAATCACATCAGCACAGCATGCCAGGCAAGTATACTTAACATCCGCCGTTATGGTCCCAAGTATTACCCGGCTCTATATATGTCGAAGCAGAGTGAGACAATACCATTAAGAGGCACGTAAGTTCCCCTCTCTTCTAATAACATGATCATTTGTTCCACTACAATCTACCTTGTCCATAATTACTATCACATTTGCTTTGTTTCGTAAGGTGAAATCTTAGATCTTTCCTTAATTCATGGTATAACTTAACAAATAGTAATATTTTACGAGACAGACGACTATAAGTGACATAGACGGAAGATGAAAGCCCAGACGAGTCACAGAGATGTTAGCAAGAAATTCTTCAATGTTTGTTTGGTGGAAAGAAAAGAAGTTGAACGAGTTGGGAATGGGAGAAATTAGGTACAAAACAAGTCTGTGAAGAGTAAACATGATAGGGCTCAGAAAATAGGGAACCAGTTGTGTTGATTGTTGGTGAAGATGAAGGACCAGGAGTTAAGACTCGACAGACACAGACACGCACAGAATGATAAACTTACGGATCATTTAGAGAATCAATGCTAAACAGAGAAATTATTCTCCGTATGGATACTAGAAAACATTTATTCAGTGAAATGTAGATGGCTATCATGGGATCCATGAAATATGTCTACAGAAAGTTTAAACAATAAAAATTATGAACTAAATACTGACGAAGGACTGTGAGAGTATAACTCTGTTCCTGTAACTATGAATATTCAAGACTGTACATCACAACAAGTGATCTTCTTCAGTAACTAACACTCAGGCGCCACACCATTAACATAGCTCTGCTGCTGTAACTACAAACATTAAAAACGGAACATCACCAACATAGCTCAGCTGCTGTAACTACAAACACTGTAGAGGCAACACGACGGATGCACCTCACCTTCGTTCCTGTTACAACGAAGAAGTAATCTCACATACGTTGCTCGCTAACGCTTAACATACTTAACCGTGTTCAAGTCGAGCCTTTTACTGCGATTAAATCTTCTACGCTTTAAAGAGAAATTATACCCAGGGAGATTGCTCTCAGGTCCATAAAAGAGCAGTTATACTGGACCAAACACTCTTGCTAAAATATTGCTACCTTCTCCATTTCCTCTGGTCTCTGCTGGCTTATTCTCCAAGATGGAAGATACGAAAATAAAGAGGTAGACTAAGGAGTAGCTGAAGGAATCTGTATGGTAGCTGAAGGAAGCTGTAGAGTAACTGATAGCTGAAGTAGCTAAATCTCCAGGGCCGTCGCAAGAAATGACTCCAGAAACTTCAGTCTTTTTCAGGGATGTGGTGAAATGTATCGAATATTTAAAATTATGAATTTATATTATACAGATAGTCGTAGCGCTAGAAACAAGAGTTCAGATTAGTTGCAAGTGTTGGTAACATTGATATATTTGCTATAAATGAGACATCGGGACATGCCTGTCACATTCAGGGTTTCTAATTGTTCCACGTAGAGGCATCGAAAATAGAGGTGGAGTGGCACTGTATGTCCGATATCGCTTGAATTGCTGCATAAAAACGGATATAATGTCTGAAATAACACACAATGTCTGGGTAGAATTTTTAGAAGGGCGTGAAAAATTAATTTTAGGCGTGATTTACCGTCCCCCAAACTTGGATAGGGACCAAGGAAGACTACTTTGGGAGGAAATTGTTAAGGCCTCGAGGCACGATAACGTAGTAATTCCAGGGGACTTTAACTTTAGTCAGATTGACTGGAATTCCTTGACTGGGAATTTAGAGTAACGACTTCTTAAAGGTAGTTCAGGATTGTTTTTTAAAGCAGTTTGTGACAGAACATACAAGGGAAAATGACCTGCTTGAATAGGTTCTGGCATACAAAGAAACTATTGTTAATAATTTACTACTACTAGTAGTAGTAGTAGTAGTAATAGTAGTAGTAGTAGCAGCATCAGAAGCAGCTGCTATGTGATGGCGGAGTATATTGTTTTGAGGAGGATTCTTGCTAATACTTCAGAGATAATGAAGCTGTCTTTATTCTGCGTGATAGAGATTAATAATGATTCAAGGCATTTACGTCTGCGGAAACTGTATGCTCTAAGCGGTATAGTGCCAGTCTATACCACAGTGACACTCTAGACCGCAATGCCACGCTAGACCCCAGTGCCACTTTGTACCACAGTTTCACTCTAGACCACAGTGCCACACTAGACCACAGTGCCACACTAGACCACAGTGCCACACTAGACCACAGTGCCACACTAGACCACAGTGCCACACTAGACCACAGTGCCACACTAGACCACAGTGCCACACTAGACCACAGTGCCACACTAGACCACAGTGCCACACTAGACCACAGTGCCACACTAGACCACAGTGCCACACTAGACCTGTCTCGCATCTCCCTACGTTTTCCAGGGGATAAAAATAACTAAAATGGGAAACATGTTCAACCACCCAATCCAAAAATATTTCTCTGCTACTGAATGAAAAAAAAAACCGATGGTTTTTACTTAGCTTCTTCCTGTTAGGTTTTGAATGGAGAGAAAAAATTTACAACAAAGTTAACGAGACAAGATATTCTGGTAGCGTTTTTTTATTATACACATACATACACACACACACACACACACATACATACACACACACACACACACACACACACACACACAGTGAAAACACAAATACTTTATTTTCTGGACTGATATTTCGTATCTGACTTATTGCAATAGTGAAAATAAGGATTATAATAGATGGTTACAGATAATAAAGTTATTAAACTAGAGACATGAGGGTAAAGAGAACAGTGACTGCTCCCTCTGCAGTGATAACCTTCACTGTTCTGCTGTACTTTATATCTGATCACTAGTAACCCGGCTGGTCGATTAGCGGACGGAGTAACGAGCCTTGACCCCGAGTTGATTTTGATGTTTATCGACCCTGTGGCCGGGACCATCATGATTCCCAGAACCATAAACAGATAAAATATCGTAACGCTAAGAAAATAGTACAGATAGGAAGCGAGTCTGGCGCTCAGCAGACTGTGGATCGAGCCTCCACCACGTCCTGCGCTGACTGGCTCAAATGGGTCTAGCGCTTAACATGAAATATTTAACGTTAACTACAACAGTTTCTAATAACTTCTATATTTAATAAATTCTATTAAAGTATATTTTTAACACTCAGGATATATACATCAAAACGTGTATATATCTTGATCAACCAGGCTGTTGGTGCAAGCAGCACGCAGTCTAACGTATGCACCACAGCCCGGTTGATCACCAGCTAACAGCCAGAGGTTTGCTAATACTCTCATTTTCTTGTGCTTGAATAAATTATTAAATATTCCATAAAATATAGTTACAAATTTAGTCTGTTACTTTCTCTGAAAATAATCTCACCAGAAGCAAATTTGAAAAATATACAACTAGATGAGGGAGAAATTGTGGCTGAGGGACTGATCTATTTGTCTCCAGTGTTATATTCGCCTATTTTTAACTAAAGAAGCCTGCTGTGGAGGCGAAGCGTTTCCCCAATAAAGATAGCAAAATGTTGCAACACGAGTCATTCATCGACGAAGCAAAAAATATAAACGTCCTCTGTTTTTTTTTCCAGGAACATGGAGTCGTGAATACCCGACATGCTAAATGGAGCCACCTGGAAAAATAGTGGAGAATGGAGGTGTTGCACGCACGACTCATCTTAAGGATGTAGCCAATATCTTCAGCTTCTTGCTGCCGTGTGAGCTTCTCCGTGTGGGGGAGCTCACCGTGTGGAGGAGCTCACCGTGTGGGGGAGACTCACGCGATATACTCATCAACGGCGGCTGAACTTTCATCTTTTGGTCTACGTAAAACCGGGACGAAAAAAAATTGCAAGTTGGAGATGAGAAATATTTATCCCTACGTCCTGAACAGTAACAAATTATGGAAAAAATAAGCCAGTGGGTAAATAGTGTTTTTTTCTGAAGGTCTACTTGCTTTGGTGATAAATACCGATTATAGCCAGACCACGGAACGGTTGAGGGTTGAACCCATGGCGAGTGAGTCTTAGAAACGAAGGTCAGTAGTAGGTCATGAAGTCAGAAAGCAAGATATAAACGTTCAAAATGCGGCTCAATTTATAAATATATAACCAGGTTTGTGATACTGATTGTATTTCACCAAAACGTGACACTTAAGTCTTCGTTTCGGTCCCCCCTGGACGCCTGTCAAGTTTATGTAACGATCGAAACGTCGTCATAAACTTCTCATTTAGAAGTTTCGGTAAATTTTTCCGCCCACGATATTGTGACTATTTTTTAAGCAATTGTTTAAAGACCTTGTCTTAACAAGGTCTCCCAATAAACGCCCTGACGGTCTTCTTGCTCCTGCACGATATTCTTAAAGATCCGGTAGTTCCTTCAAGACAGTACGCTTGAGGGTCAATAAAGCTTCAAGTCACCTCTCATACAACCAGTCAAGGATGCTCCAATGCTTAAGGATCACAGTATACCCCTCGAGTACATATACACACAGACATACACCTCTCCGTGCATATATCTGAGAGATAAATGTTCTAATGACTACCTCCTCGTGTTCTCAAAGACGCAGGTTGAATATTCAAGGATTTCTGCAGAGATGCCATTTTGTTTTTAATAGCTGAACGCATTTGGAAAGGGAGAAAAAACAGCTCTCAGTTTTTTTTTTTCAGATGCGATTGCTTCCTGTTACTAAAGTTTATTCCAGGAGTCACAAGTGTTTTTCACATATACCGACTTTTATTAAAAGCGCAAAGAAGATACAGGCGGAGACCCAGCTTTTACTGCGACAACAATTTGATCTATGTAGATCATTATGAGGCTAATGGAGCTCTAAACAGTGCGAAACATCAGAATAAAAGCTTGTTCTGCACTTTTCACCCTCACTGCTGTCAGTATTATGCCTTTGTGTTCAGTTGCATGCAGTTTGTTTCTTTTGAAAAAGCCATCTCGGGAGACCTGGTTACTTGTTCCAAGAAATTTTCCAGGTTTCTCGAGAATTAAGACACTTAGAGAAACGCTGACACTTGTCTAAAAAAAAATCAGGTACATCAGAAGCTCGGCTCACTCTTTCCAGGAACGCAAAAAGTAGTGCTAGGTATTCTCTTCTTGTTCCAAGTGACCCCTCTTCCTTTCCAGTGGCCCTTCTCCCTGTTCTAGTGGCCCCTCTTCCCTGTTGCAGTAGCCACATTCTCTGTTCCAGTAGCCACATTCCCTGTTCCAGTGGCCTCTCTCCTTGTTCCAGAGGCCCCCTCACCCTCTTCCAGTGACCTCTACACCACCTCTACATCCCTATTCCAGTAGCCTCTCTCTCTCTCTCTCTTTCTCTCTCTTTCTTTCTCTCGATGGTTCAGTTTCTAATACTTTGGTGTCGTGCACAGACGACGGAAACATATTCAGTTCTGTTTCTCTTCCTGCTTCAGTCTGCCATTGTCACTGCCATAATATCCCGTACAACCTGCCGTTGTCACTGCCACAGTTTCTGGTCCGTCTGCCATTGTCATTACCATATCCCCAGAAAACACTGTCGTTGTCACTGCCCCATCGCCAGAACACACTGTCGTCGTCACTGCCCCACCGCAATAACACAGTCGTCGTCACTGCCCCATCGCAATAACACGCTGTCATGTAATCAAGAAACAGGTCTAGCTTGTTTCACTTAAGCCAGCAATCACCTCTGGCTTGTCCAGATAAAGGCAACAGTCACCACTGGCTTGTTGCAAAAAGCCAGCATTCACTTGCTTGTTTTACTAAAGATACCATCCACCTCTGGCTTGTTTTACTAAAGATACCATCCACCTCTGGCTTGTTTTACTAAAGATACCATCCACCTCTGGCTTGTTTTACTAAAGATACCATCCACCTCTGGCTTGTTTTACTAAAGATACCATCCACCTCTGGCTTGTTTTACTAAAGATACCATCCACCTCTGGCTTGTTTTACTAAAGATACCATCCACCTCTGGCTTGTTTTACTAAAGATACCATCCACCTCTGGCTTGTTTTACTAAAGATACCATCCACCTCTGGCTTGTTTTACTAAAGATACCATCCACCTCTGGCTTGTTTTACTAAAGATACCATCCACCTCTGGCTTGTTTTACTAAAGATACCATCCACCTCTGGCTTGTTTTACTAAAGATACCATCCACCTCTGGCTTGTTTTACTAAAGATACCATCCACCTCTGGCTTGTTTTACTAAAGATACCATCCACCTCTGGCTTGTTTTACTAAAGATACCATCCACCTCTGGCTTGTTTTACTAAAGATACCATCCACCTCTGGCTTGTTTTACTAAAGATACCATCCACCTCTGGCTTGTTTTACTAAAGATACCATCCACCTCTGGCTTGTTTTACTAAAGATACCATCCACCTCTGGCTTGTTTTACTAAAGATACCATCCACCTCTGGCTTGTTTTACTAAAGATACCATCCACCTCTGGCTTGTTTTACTAAGATACCATCCACCTCTGGCTTGTTTACTAAGATACCATCCACCTCTGGCTTGTTTACTAAAGATACCATCCACCTCTGGCTTTTTACTAAAGATACCATCCACCTCTGGCTTGTTTTACTAAAGATACCATCCACCTCTGGCTTGTTTTACTAAAGATACCATCCACCTCTGGCTTGTTTCATTAGCATCGCAACTTTAACTGTTTAAAGAATAGAATTTTACGACAGATCCTGCGTAAGAGGATAATGGCACTTCTATATATGTCCGTGACACACACACTACGTCCGTGGCACAGCTCTCGTCTACTTTGCGGCACTTTGCACTTCTCTAACACCCTTCTCTTTCTATTCTACCTCTTTCTTTCGTAAGACACTCCCAGTTAACTATGACACACTTTGCACTTTCTGGCATTCCACTATCGCATTTCTCCCTCTCCCTCATGGCACACTTCTATTTAACTAAAACCCACTTTGCGTTTCCCTAGCATGGTACCATATCAATTGCACCTTCTTTGCCTTGATGGCACTCCCATACGGCAGTGTCAATCCCTAACTTCCACGGCAAATAGATCGACTGGAGGACCCCCCTTATTTTTGTTTTGAGTGCCATGTTGCTGGCGCCGGCAGTATTGCTAACCAAAACAACCAGAGGGTAAGTGAACTAAATTCGCGGAGAGTGAAGAGCTCTTAGCCGCTGGCAACCTCCTCTGGATCGCCCGATTGTATTTATTCTCCCCTTCTGGAGGGTCGAGAAGTATTGTTATGGCTCCAGGGTAATTCCTGAGAAGGGAGAGAGAGAGAGAGAGAGAGAGAGAGAGAGAGAGAGAGAGAGAGAGAGAGAGAGAGAGAGAGAGAGAAAGAGACGGAGAGAAATAGAGAAATGGAGAGAGAGGGAAATATAGATTTATATATATATAGACAGATAGACAGATAGGTAGATAGACAGAGAGAGAGACTGAGTGTGATACGTTAAATGTAATTTCCTGTAACACTGATGCTTTTGTCTCTTCCTCCATGCTATATACACACATACATACAAACAATAATTCAAATTAAAACAGAAACACAAAGTGGGTGTGTGTATTTAGACTCCAGTTCTGTGTCGAAATATACAGACTAATTTTATTTCTATGTTCGTGACACCATGTAGACTATACAACAAGTGTTGTGTAGTTTTAAAAAAGGTTAGATAAATACATGAGTGGTGTGGGTGGGTGAGAGTTGGACCTGACTAGCTTGTGCTACTAGGTCAGATGCCGTCCTTAAGTGGAAGTGACCTGACTACCTGGAGTTTACCTGGAGAAGGTTAGCTCCAGGTGGTCAGGTCTAAGTCGGTGAGTGATGGACTTACCTCGCATGGGTCAGTAGGCCTGCTGCAGTGTTCCTTTTTTCTTATATTCTTAAGTGTTCATAACACAGCAGTTGTGTTTCTGGCAACAAGTGTTCATAACACAGCAGTTGTTTCTGGCAACGACAAGTGTTCATAACACAGCAGTTGTTTCTGGCAACGACAAGTGTTCATAACACAGCAGTTGTTTCTGGCAACGACAAGTGATCATAACACAGTAGTTTCTAGCAACGACAAGTGTTCATAACAGTAGTTTCTAGCAACGACAAGTGTTCATAACAGTAGTTTCTAGCAACGACAAGTGTTCATAACAGTAGTTTCTAGCAACGACAAGTGTTCATAACAGTAGTTTCTAGCAACGACAAGTGTTCATAACAGTAGTTTCTAGCAACGACAAGTGTTCATAACAGTAGTTTCTAGCAACGACAAGTGTTCATAACACAGTAGTTTCTAGCAACGACAAGTGTTCATAACACAGTAGTTTCTAGCAACGACAAGTGTTCATAACACAGTAGTTTCTAGCAACGACAAGTGTTCATAACACAGTAGTTTCTAGCAACGACAAGTGTTCATAACACAGTAGTTTCTAGCAACGACAAGTGTTCATAACACAGTAGTTTCTAGCAACGACAAGTGTTCATAACACAGTAGTTTCTAGCAACGACAAGTGTTCATAACACGAGTGAACGCAGTGTTCTTCTAGCAACGACAAGTGTTCATAACACAGTAGTTGTGTTTCTAGCAACGACAAGTGTTCATAACACAGTAGTTGTGTTTCTAGCAACGACAAGTGTTCATAACACAGTAGTTGTGTTTCTAGCAACGACAAGTGTTCATAACACAGTAGTTGTGTTTCTAGCAACGACAAGTGTTCATAACACAGTAGTTGTATTTCTAGCAACGACAAGTGTTCATAACAGTAGTTGTGTTTCTAGCAACGACAAGTGTTCATAACACAGTAGTTGTGTTTCTAGCAACGACAAGTGTTCATAACACAGTAGTTGTGTTTCTAGCAACGACAAGTGTTCATAACACAGTAGTTGTGTTTCTAGCAACGACAAGTGTTCATAACACAGTAGTTGTGTTTCTAGCAACAAGTTTTCATAACAGCAGTTGTGTTTCTAGCAACGACAAGTGTTCATAACAGCAGTTGTGTTTCTAGCAACGACAAGTGTTCATAACAGCAGTTGTGTTTCTAGCAACGACAAGTGTTCATAACACAGTAGTTGTGTTTCTAGCAACGACAAGTGTTCATAACACAGTAGTTGTGTTTCTAGCAACGACAAGTGTTCATAACACAGTAGTTGTGTTTCTAGCAACGACAAGTGTTCATAACACAGTAGTTGTGTTTCTAGCAACGACAAGTGTTCATAACACAGTAGTTGTGTTTCTAGCAACGACAAGTGTTCATAACACAGTAGTTGTGTTTCTAGCAATGACAAGTGTTCATAACACAGTAGTTGTGTTTCTAGCAATGACAAGTGTTCATAACACAGTAGTTGTGTTTCTAGCAACGACAAGTGTCCATTACACAGTTGTGTTTCTAGCAACGACAAGTGTTCATAACACAGTTGTGTTTCTAGCAACGACAAGTGTTCATAACACAGTAGTTGTGTTTCTGGCAACGACAAGTGTTCATAACAGCAGTTGTGTTTCTAGCAACGACAAGTGTTCATAACAGCAGTTGTTTTTCTAGCAACGACAAGTGTTCATAACACAGTAGTTGTGTTTCTAGCAACGACAAGTGTTCATAACACGTAGTTGTGTTTCTAGCAACGACAAGTGTTCATAACACAGTAGTTGTGTTTCTAGCAACGACAAGTGTTCATAACACAGTAGTTGTGTTTCTAGCAACGACAAGTGTTCATAACACAGTAGTTGTGTTTCTAGCAACGACAAGTGTTCATAACACAGTAGTTGTGTTTCTAGCAACGACAAGTGTTCATAACACAGTAGTTGTATTTCTAGCAACGACAAGTGTTCATAACAGTAGTTGTGTTTCTAGCAACAAGTGTTCATAACAGCAGTTGTGTTTCTAGCAACGACAAGTGTTCATAACAGCAGTTGTGTTTCTAGCAACAACAAGTGTTCATAACACAGTAGTTGTGTTTCTAGCAACAACAAGTGTTCATAACACAGTAGTTGTGTTTCTGGCAACAACAAGTGTTCATAACACAGTAGTTGTGTTTATCTTCCCAGCTGTGCCACTGAAGCTAATTCCTCACCTACTGCCTGAAGAGGATAATTTGAAATCAGTAGGGCTTTTCGAGAGAGTTTTCATATTTGACAGTAATTATTATCTTGATTTACACTATAATGAATGTTAGTTGAGTAGTTTATGTTATCGTAGTTAAATCTGTACGAAATCTTTGCATCCCCAAGGAAATTTTTTGAAGGGACACGGGTACAGTATTTGTTCAGTTTTCAATAATATTTCTGCTTGTGGCTTATAACATCGAAGTGTAGGGCAAACGTCATGACTCACGAAATCGTAATGACACGATTGCAAACAAACCATACCACGGGCGGGGATAGAACCCGCGATCAGAAAGTCATAAAACTCGAGACCGACTCGTTAGCCATTGGGCCAGCTGGCTACAACTTGGTGCCTATGCTAACCTTCCTATGGTGTATAAATATACCTTGTTGGATGAATCTTACTGTAGCCAGCTGGCCTAGTGACTAACGAGTCGGTCTGGAGTTTTATAACTCTCTGACCGCGGATTCTATCCCCGTCCGTGGTATGGTTTGTAGGGCAAACGGTGTGCTGTTTCTTTGAACATCTTTTTTAAAATTAGTAAATTAAGCATGCCATAGTTAGTGTTTATTATTTGTGCCAATGATTTTTTTAGATGTAAACGAATAATGATTCCCTTGGAATAGGTACATGGAATTTCTTCAATACTTATTCAACATGAGTTGAGGGAGAATGATTGCTAGCGATTGCTCTCTCGACTGTCCCCCACACACACACACACACACACACACACACACAGTAGCATACGCATACACAAACAATCACACACACACACACGAGCGCACTCACACGCACCGATAAGCAAGCATAACGAATGTAAAAATGCCCTTCAGAAATCTGATCACGGAAATATTCAAATTACTCTTCATACGGATGAACAATTCTTGAATACACAGCACCAGCGTGCAACCCACTAGTGAGGCACACACCTACAGTACAACAATACAGTGGATGCAAATACGACATATTGCGAGTTGTGGCATTTTACTGCGAAGACGTTTAGTTCACCATGGACTTTATCAATTCACATTAATTAAGTGAACTAATAAAAGTTCTTGATGGACGAAAAGCCTTTGCAATATATTGCCTTAACCTGCATTGTGTCATTTACAAAGCGTCGGTAAACTTGTTATTACCAACACAGACGAACACCAACAACGTGATAGTGGAACTGAGAAACACAAGCCAGAAAAGATGCAATACAATACATAAATAACCCCCACACAAAAGAGTAGGTATAGGTAAAATGTTTGCCAGGAAACTGGACAAGTGTTTCCTGAGAGGGTTTTTTAGTCAAATGACTCACAGCTGGAGGTTTTGGTCATCTGACCGAGGCCTTCCGCTGGCTTACCTGTCCACCTCTTTAAAAATCATGGTTATGATTATAACCATTAGAAATTAACTGAAGTACAAAAGAGTGAGGGAGATCAGGTATATACAGGTGAGGGGATCAAGGATGGGAACAAGAGAGGACCTCAAGGAACTAGAATAAAGGAGCACAAACGACACCTGTTTTAGGTAGGATGAGGAACTGAGAACACAGGTGGACCCTGAAAGACAAGGACTCACAATGGGAAGCACTATTTTAGTGTCATAGTAAGCAAACCACGGAACGGGTGGGGGTTGAACCCATGGCGAGTGCGTCGTAAAACTCTTGGCCTGGGTTCCGACCTCACTCGTTCCGTGGTTTGTTTGTAATCGTGTTATTTCGATTTCGTGAGTCAGTGTCGTAGTAAATAACGGTTTAATGTTTTATTAAGAGCAATTCCAAAGGAGCCAATTTCTCTTCCTTGAGGATAAAACCGCCATGAGGAGATTGTATAGTACGAATGTACTTGAGAACGACGCAGGAGACAAAAAAAAAAGTTAATCGCCGGCCCAAGAGCTAGAACTCAATACACATTGCTAGATAATTATAGGAAGATAAGTGCATGCAAAAACAATACTAGTCAAGCGCTCAGATCACACAATAAAACATTATTTTTAACATTTTATTCCAAGTTCCCAAAAAAAGGAGACTTTAATTTCTCTAAATCGAAGTTTATCACGGGCACCAAAATTATCTCCCACGAGAAATTTCGCACATTAGAGCCCTATCATTGCCTTACCTGAAATTAGTCCGGTGATAATTAGTGTAAAATTGCACAAATTATCTATTAATATGGTAATTATTCACGTTTACCAGGCAATACATATCATTAGCTCTTTTTTTATCGGGGTTTTGCCTTTGGCTTTTCTCGTTGCTGTTGTTGTGATATCTTTTGTTGCTGGTGTTACGATATCTGTTTGCTGCTGCTGCTGTGATATCTTTTGTTGCTGGTGTTACGATATCTGTTTGCTGCTCTTAATACTGCTGCATGTGCCATTGTCGCTGTAATTGGCAGTGGTCATGGAAAGAGAGGACCTCACCAATACCAGAATACCATCAACCAGACCCCAATCAACCAAACACCAAATCAAAATGACTCCATTAACCTTACGCCAATTAACAAGATTCCACCAGGAAGACCTCGCCAGTGTGGCTACACAACCTGTCAACACAAAAACACAGTAAAGCTGGACATTACTAAGTAATACGAGACAGACAGATATAATTACAATGAACACAAGGGGGTACAGACCCCTTTCAGGACCTAATCTAAATGACCCCCACCATAACCAGAAGGATCTGACCCCATCGGCCAAGACTCTGACCCCTAGAAGCTCGACCTAAGGGAGTGAGGAAGGCCCTTACAAGTCCCAGACGCCAAGGGCTTGACCTGAAACCCCTGATCCCACCATCCTGACCCCACATCACTCTTTCACTCTCACGCTTCTCTTCTTTCTTACACCCATTGCAACACCATTATACTTCTTTTGTTCATTTATAACTCCACAAACTTAAAATTTACCCAAGTTTTTTATTTTTCACCTTCAAGTGTCTCTCATCTTCCCGAAAACTTTATATCTGAAGAGTCATATTTGCCAGTAAGACAGAATGAGAACTATGATTTAAGTGCGAAGGAGAAGGAAGACAAATGTACGATAGAAAGTTACGATATCTAAACCAAGGTTGATTTGTTATTGGGGTTGAAAACTAATATATATAACCTGTTTACCACTCAACCCCAAAAATATAAATTAAAATAAACTGGCATAAACACATTTCGGTTAATTTATTCAATATGCCAAATTTAGGGGCTGAAATATCATGATTAAGCGGCTGGATAATCTGAATTGTGTGGGGTTTGGGAATACAAGTTAAGGGATAGAACTTTATATACAAAAACGGCCAGTCAGTCGTGTCTGCGAGGTTCTTGATAGCAAGAACGAAGTCACTTCGATGTCTTCTTTCACCAACATACACAGTACTCGTACACAAGTCTTCCTGAATTCCTGAAAGTATCACAAAGTACAAATTGTCTGAACTTCCGCTACGTCGTCAGCTGTGATACGTTAGCCAGAAACAGGAAAAAAAAAGGAAAAAGATTGATTAATGATGTAGAGGTTATGTTTATTTTTTTAAATGTATCTTATAATTTATTGAACTTATTTTGACCACGAACAAGTGTATTGATCAATAACAACACTGCGACTAGCCAAGGATTCGAACCCATGCTGATTTTGCCCGCCTCATGGTGAGCGAAAACCCATGACGCTCTAACCCACAGGACCACACAATATTACAAGAAACAAGCACCCAGCCAAGCTAGATGTGCACCGTATGTCCACGGACCAAGGTAACACACCTAGCTTGGCTGGGTGCTTGGTTCATGTAGGATTGCGTGGTCCTGTGGGTGAGAGCGTCATCGGTTTTCGCTCACCATGAGGCGGCCAAAGCATCATGGGTTCTAATCCTTATCTAGTCGCAGTGTTTATATATATATATATATATATATATATATATATATATATATATATATATATATATATATATAATTTCTGTCTTGAAAGAATCAGTTTATATTTGATAATAATCTGTTGTTAGCTAATTTGTTTCTAGTCGCTAGACATCCTGCCAGGTGTGTTCCTGGGTGAGAGAGTGGAGGACATGTGTTCCTGGGTGACAGAGACAGTAGAGTGTAAGGTGTTGAGAACTAAATTTCTAGAATATCTGTGGTACCTATCCTTAAAACTGTGTAGGGTGTGTGCTTTCAACACCTTGACTAATTCATTTCATTTCCAGACAACCCTGAGGTTGAAGTAGTCCTTCCTAAAGTACCACTTACGGTCTGTGACCGTACTATAAGTGTGTGCGTGTGTGTGCGTGTACGTACCTACGTACCTTCTTACATTCCTTGGCCACAACACTTCAGGTCCTGAACCACCTAAAAGTTTGGAAAAATTCTGCTGTTCACCACGATGGTTCCGACCAAGTTTACTGGCTGACCAAGGTGTTGTGGAGGTGTTACTGGCATTGCTTGTTGCCGCAGGCGGCCACCATGAGGCGTTTTATTACCACACTCCTCCCTCCCACTACATGTTGCCGCAGGTGGCCACCATGAGGCGTTTTATTACCACACTCCTCCCTCCCACTACATGTTGCCGCAGGTGGCAACAATGCGGCCTTGTATTACCATATTCCCCATTTTGCCGCAGGCAGCCACCATGCGGCGCTCTATTACCATATTCCTCCCTCCCACTGCATGTTGCCGCATGTGGCCACCATGCGGCGCATTATTACCACACTCCTCCCACTGCATGTTGCCGCAGGCGGCCACCATGCTACGCATTATTACTACACTCCTCCCACTGCATGTTGCCGCAGGCGGCCACCATGCGGCGCATTATTACCACACTCCTCCCACTGCATGTTGCCGCAGGCGGCCACCATGCTACGCATTATTACACACTCCTCCCACTGCATGTTGCCGCAGGCGGCCACCATGCGACGCATTATTACCACACTCCTCCCTCCCCACAAATTTCTCAACATTTACCAAACATATCAAAGTTAAGTATTTCAATTATTTTGCCGTCTGCTTTTATGTTGAAAATAATAAAAAAATGAAATTTGTTTACAAATATTATACTGGTAGTTACATTACGAGTTACAAACTACGATGTATATACCTTGTGTAATTCTGAGGATATACACACATTGTATGTCTTTCAATGTGTATACAGTGAGGGTATTTAAACCTCTATTTTATGTATAAAAGTATTTTTTGAATGATGGTGAACAGGTGAATATGCAAATTAACCACAATGAGAGGTCATTAAATAATAATAATAATAATCTTTATTTCTACAAGTACAACTGTATGTGCCTTCGTTATTTCACAATCACTTGCCTGATAATGTTTAATGAGAGGTCACGAAACAACGTAAAATCTTAGATTGTGGTTAATTTTCCCATCAAGACGTCTTTGTTTACGTGTGGAGGAAGCTGGTCAGTGTATTATTATACTTATCTCTTGTTTCTGTTAGTGTCGTTGTTTTGTTTTTACTGTTCAGATGTTCTGCTGTCCATGTTCACCCATCAGTAAAATAGGTACCTGGGTGTTAGTCGACTGGTGTGGGTCGCATCCTGGGACAAAACTGACCTAATTTGCGGGAAATGCTCAGCATAACAAGCGGCTTTCTATATAGTAGTATGTCATTGATGTCAGCTATGGACTGTATACCTTGTACATGTACTTGTAGTAAATAAAGATATATAATAGGTTAATAGCGCTGGTAGCAACGAGCTAGTGATGGTTATTCAAGAGGAAGTTATTGGTTGTACTAGTGTCCTTGATAATGGTAGTGCTATAGTGTGATTATAGTAATGGTGATTGTGGTAGTGGTCGTCGTGATGGCAATGGTGGTAGTGGTACACTGCTGGGTACACCCACCAACACTGCTGGGTACACCCACCAACACTGCTGGGTACACCCACCAACACTGCTGGGTACACCCACCAACACTGCTGGGTACACCCACCAGTAGGAGTGTCCGACCCAGGTGTGGAGAGAGGATACTAGACATTGGGGCAGAGTAACGGAGAACAACAAGGTAACGAAGCGAGCAACGAGCGCCTGACCATTACCACACTCTGTCACACATGGTCGATAGTATTGGATGTAAATTTGTAGTGTGGTTATGCTGTGGACAGGAGAGGGAGAGGAAGGAAGAGGAGGAGAAGGAGAGAGAGAGAAGAGGGAGAAGGAGAGAGAGGAGAAAAAGAGGAGCTTGAGACAGAGAGGAGTGGAGAAATACCCAAGTCATAGAAGGTCTCTTTTGATTACTAAAGAGAGAAAAGAAATGTTACACTTAATGAACTGCAGACAAGGTAACTACCTATAATTATAAAACAAAAAGTGGTAACTGTAGATGACGAAGAAATTTTGGGTTTCTGAAAAGTAACAGGGAAAATTTAAAAGGAAAA